>VZTY01021848.1:18572-51469 GCA_013400935.1 Turnix velox
GAGGTTGGCTTGGGCCCACCTCTCAAGCCTGTCAAGGTCCCTCTGGATGGCATCCAGACCATTCAGCCAGCTCCTTATCCAGCGAGTGGTCCATACGTCAAACCCATTCTTTTCCAGTTTGGTGACCAGGATGTCATGCGGGACAGTGTCAAATGCTTTGCACAAGTCCAGGTAGATGATGTCAGTTGCCCTTCCTTTGTCCACCAATGATGTTACTCCATCATAGAAGGCCACCAAATTGGTCAGGCATGATTTGCCCCTGGTGAAGCCATGTTGGTTGCCTCCAATCACCTCTGTGTCACCCTCCATGTGTTTTTGCAACACTTTTAGGAGGATCTGCTCCATGACTTTGCCAGGCACAGAGGTGAGACTGACTGGCCTGTAGTTTCCTGATAATAGACTGAGTTCAATTTAGATAGGACATAAGAAGAAGCAAAACACATGACGACCAAATATGTAAGCATTTTTATACAAATATTAAATGTTTTACAAGCAGATTAATAAAGTTTAACAGCTGATGACAGAAGAGGAAGTTATGAACCTAAAATAACTTTTTCAATGCAATGGTAAGGAGGTAACAAACAGGATATTCTTCCTGTTTTATTTACAATGGGATATTACTAAACAGATTATGCCAGTGGAGAAATAATTCTATGTATTATAGAAACCTTCTCTCAAAATAATTGTATTTTCTATATCAGTGAGTAACATAAAATTGTTGTAAATTACATGCTCATACAGGAGATTCATCATGTTGGGGCTAAATTATTCACTAACCAGCCTGGATGGGAGCACTGACAAGCATATTAAAGAGGATAGAGATTCTGTATAAACAGATAATTATATAATAGTTGGAGACTTCTGTTCTACCTATATTGACCCAGTAAATGTAGTAGCATGGCAGGATATACAGAATGAATTTTTAAATGCTTAACTTTAATCTTTCATACAGAACACACAAGTAAACGGGTGACTTTAGTCCAACATAGAGATTACAGAGAACCTTGATTTCAAGTTTTATGATGAAAATACAATTCTGTGATTCAGAATAATCAAATTGAAAATCCACGTTAGCAAATACCTTAAAAAATAGTGCTGATTTCAAGAAGAGAAGCTACATAATAACCTTCCTCATTTTTAACAGAAAATTCTAAGTGAAGTAGCAGTGAAAAGGATAAAATGCACCTGATTTAAGCACTTGAAAGAACCTTTTGTCTCTTTAAAGAAAAGGCTTGTATTCATAATTAATGAGCTTTAGGAGACAAATAATGACATGACTTGGTTTACCAATGGTACAAAAGTACCCATAGTAGAAAAAATGAAAGCTTCTACAATGATGAAAGCAGTAGAAGAATATATGAGGCTGGGTAATAATATGCAATTTAAATTTAGCTTTGATACATGCAAAGTAGTACACAGGGGTTGGGAGTAGGAAACCCTTTAAACTACATTTGCAAAATTAGCAGAAAAAATTAAGAGAATCTTAGGAATCACTGAGGAACAAGAGTACAAAACAAAAATAAATTACCTTGTCATTGTATACAGTTGTAGTTCTTTTCCTTGAGCACTGCCTGCAGTTCTGGTTCTTACAGTTCAAAAAGAGAATATGGTAGAACAAGAAAAGGTATAATGAGGACATAAAGGATGAGCAGGGCAAGGGAAGCTTCTTGAAGAAGGAGGCATTTAGTAAAGAAGGTTAAATGACATGGAAAATGATCGCTTAGTTACAGTACAAAACATCATCAATGACAAGGAGAAGAGGAAAATAGAGAACTAGTTACTGTACAAAAAACAAGGAGTGTTGAAACAAATAATCAAGCAAACAGCATGAATTAATTTTTCACATAACACAACTTATATGATATAAAATCTTGTGAAAACCAGGAGATATAAAATTGTGTATAATAAAAGCCCATTACCTGTTTAGCACAAATTTTCATTGATGATTAAGAAATCCTCAGAGCATATTGCTGGAAGGTGGGAGAAATTTCAAAGGAAGTGGCATTACATACCACAGTATCTGTTAGATGTGCAATCAGAATAAATCCTTTCTAACTTTCTATAACTGTACATTCTTAGACAACAAAATACTGACTTCGGTAGACTTCGGATCCAATATGATCATTTTTATGTCCTGATGTAATGTGGCATATTAGCCGCTATATTGTATGGTGTTTTTTTATCCGCTGCCTCTTTTTGCTGGATTTGGAATGAAGAACAGAATTCCTTCTGTATACTTGGGCTTTTGCTAAGTAGCCAGACCTGCTATTCAAGCATGTAAGTCATGCTTCAGCATTTCCCATTGTTCCAATCATTTCAAAGACTAGTACCATTAGATTGCCTGTTTAACATCGTTATCAAGTTTCTTAGCTACTTTGCAGATCTGTAATACAAAAGTAGCTCGTGCTTGCTAGAGTGAGGAAATCCTGTGCCGTGTCTTTGCACACAACTAGACCTACAAGGTTCCTGATTTTAATGTAGATTATTAAAAAAAAAAAAAAATTCAAATGAAGATGTGGAGTATTTTTCAAAACTTGATCCTGTCTTTCTGACTTAATATTCTTAACTGTAGAAATCCCTTAACTGCATTAAGAACAAAGCAACAACAGTTTAGGCTGAATACCATATCATGTATTTGTAAAGTAATTTGGAGTCAGCAGTTAAGGCCTTTGTTATTTTTTGTTAGATTTCAGAGTTGGAGGTTCAAAAAACATAGAGCAAGTAGACTTAAAGTTACAGTTGTTTCTAAAATATTTACATGTTTCATCTCATGCTGGAAGTTATGCAGAATCATAGAGTAATAGAATGTGTTGAGTTGGAAAAGACCTTCAAAGGTCATCTAGTCCAGACCCCTGCAGTGAGCAGGGACATCTTGTACTTCAAGAGGCAAAGGACAACCAAAATATTAAAGAGAAAAGCAAACCAAAGGAAACAGGAAGCCCTTACAACATAGGAGTCAGTATAGTCAATATTATCCCTCTGGCAGCAATAAATACCACCTAGAATAGCAGCTTGTATTACTGGCTTTTTATAAGCTTAATAATATAAGCTGAATTTTAATGCTGTAAGATGGAACTGAGGAGGATATCACTAATTTTTTATAGTTAATTGTCATGGTCTTCTGACAAGGTTTCAGCTGGATGAAAAATTAAACAGATTTCTGAGACATTAAAGAGGAAATGGGGCAAGAGGAATGTTAGTAAAAGTAAATAAACATTAAAATTTTCATTAAAATCCATGGTTTTGGTGCTTAGTATAACTCTTACAAACTGTATTAAAAGCACTAAAAGTATAATGGAGAGAAGCAATCATTTCATTTTCAGGGATTGTCTTTTAGAATCAAGTCCTGCGTATCTGATATTGGGTGGAAGGAGTGAAACATTTATTTTGGAATTGCGTTCATCCATCTCTGACCCAGTCTGGCCAGTTGGGTCTCACAAAGATTAGTCCTAGTAAGCTTATTTCAGAATGTATTGAAAAAAAAGCTGTGAAATAGTTTTTCTGTAACACAACTTAGTATGAAGGCAGCAAAGATAATTCTCCTTGGAACTGTTATTCCTAAATTGTTTATGACTTTACTACTTGTGAGCACCATGGTAATCCCAAGTGTATGGAAACTAATTTTCATAATAATATTTCTACATTGAATTTTATCACTAAGTAAAGCAATATTTTCAGACCTATCAAGTTTACTGTCCTACTGGAACACAAGTGAAAATACACAAAGCTTTTTCTCAGATAACTGAAAAACATATTTTTAAAGAAAAAAAGTTAATGACATTAGACTAATAAACACAGACTTTGTATCAAGTGTTGTTCCCTAGGAGTACAACTAATTCACTGTAAAATTATACTATTTAATTAGTGTCATGGAAAAGGCATGTTACTTAAGCAGTTTGTCTCTGTAGAATTTGCTGTTGAATGCAGTCTTGCAATAGTCATTGTTTTCTGTAAAGAAGGTTGACAAGATGATCTAATAATCAAACCGTTTTTCTAACCTCTGGTGTGGTCCTTTGTCTGAAAAGGCAAGTGAAACTATTTTTAGGAGTTGACTGGTTTCATAATTGGCAGTAATTTCCATTGCTCTGTGATTTTAAAATTGTACAAATCTGTATTTCTCTTTTGAATTTTAGATACTATTCCAGGGAGACAGTGCATGTCCTCCTGCTTCTTTCTTCTCAAACAGTTTGGTAATGTCCTGATTTATCTCAACTCAATCAAGGTCAGTACTATTATTTAGTAATGATAGTACTCTCATGCATGGAATTACTGCTTATGGATTTAGGCTGTATTCTTTGTTAGCTATTGTAAATATAAAGAAGTAAAGAAACAACAGTAACAGCAAAACACAGGAACAGTAGTGGTCAATACAGCAAATAGATCAAAATGTAAAGAAGCTGTTTAGAATTGTGCAGCATTGTGAGCACGATGGTCTTATCACACTTGCAATTTAAATATTAATTGGTTTTTGTTTTTGAAAAAGGAAGAGCATTATGAAATCACCAATATTCAGTGGATAGAAGTGATATAACTTAGAGATATCCATTTATAAGTTAAGTTAGGAAAATAAAAGAAGCTGGAGTGCAGGTATAGGGCTAAGTGACTGTAGTGTTGTTCCTGTGATTTGACACTACAGTTTTAGGAATTCTATATTCAGTAGGAAGAGGAATGAGAATCTTAAAAAAAAATTATTATGCAGATACACAAGATAAGTTTAATTTCAGTGTTCTACAGATCAAGGAATTGGTTGTAATGGTGCTAAAATAAGCTGGTGGGTCAGAAATGGTGAAGGTGTAGTGTTTTTAAAATTTGCCTAGGAAGTGGTCACTGAAGAAATCCCAAGTGGCTGTAGCCACTGGAATGGTTCCACTGCAGTGGAATGAAAAGACACATCACCACCACCCCAGACTGGAGCATGCATGTAATTAACAAAAAGGAGAGCTGAAAACTAACAGTGAGATTTGTTTCACCTAACTCATGCCATCTGAAAAGTTGGATTTCTGGTTAGAACTGATTATCTGGTCTCAGTCGATAGCAAATGGGGCCAGATGGTAATTTCCAGAAATCCTGTGCACTTCTTACACTTACCTTACAAAGGGGTGAGTCACCCCATAGAAATGCTAGTGTTTGTGAAGGAAAAAGCCAGGCATGAACAAGAAGCTAAACAGACATTAAGAGGCATAGGTCGAAGTCATGAGGCAAGAGAAGTGCTACAAGGAGGGGGGATTAGGTGAGGGTATAAAGGGAAATGTTGTAGGAAGAGCCAGAAAGAAAAATCTGAAGGGCAAAGGAGGAGATTCTAGAGAATTCTTTATGTGATTTTGTGAGATGTTAGTAAAAACCCATGCAGTGGGAAAAAAGGAAAAGACCTAATGTTTATAAATTGTCAGAAAGAAGACAGAAATGGTGAACAGGTACAGGTATGCATACCTTCAGTCCTGCTGTATTTGTCAACTAGAAGAGGAAGAAGCATTCTTATCTTGTTGCATTCAAGAGAAATAATTCTGTTAAGTGTGCATAGGACAGGAGAAGAGTTGTCTGATTGATTTTTGCTTTGTTTTAAAACCCTAAATGTTCTGCTAAAAGTTTACAAAACTCGTGAGCACGTTGTAACATATATATATATATATGAATCTGGACTTGCAAGCTGGACTTGTCCATGCATACATGCCTTTGGCATCAGTAACCATATATCTACTTTCATTAGACACGTATTTAGGCAAAGATAATCCTTTTTTAAAAAATGTAACCTTGGTTTTCATATTTGGAACATGAATGTCTTTATAAGGGAAACTTACATATAAGTAAGGTAAGTAAAGAGAATTCAATATAAGAAAAGATTGATTGCATGATCATGTATTCTTATTTGAAATATTGGCCCTAGTCCATCAAATGGGGAGCAAAAAGTAATTCAGGGGATAATTAGAAATTGAAATACTGTCTTAGATACAAATTATTTGCTATAGAGGGAAGTTAAGAAAAAAAGTGATATAAAATGAGGATTAAAATAAACAAGGTAGATTTGAAAACTCCATTTGTATTAGGAGAGGCTAAAAACAAGCTACAGCTTGCAGGAATTGGAGCAAATCCACAATATCTTTTCTAAGAAAATGTATTTCGTCCCTCTCAAAACATGGTTTATGGAACTTAATAGCACAGTTCAGGGTATGGCTGAGGTTGCTAGTTTGGAAGGTTTTATAGATTCTATCTAGCAAGTTACAAAATTATTAAGTAAAATATGCATTTATTAAATTCTTGAAGGGAATCATAAATACTGGTAGTTGAGGTATAATGCAAGGACTAATGAGAAAATTTTCTGCCTACTTCCACTTACCTTGCTTAGTCCTTTTGAAATAGCTAAAAATTATAATAATGATCAGCTGTAATTAGCTGCTCCTCAGATTTGCTGAGGTCATTCCCTTCCCTTTCAGGTCACAGAGATGCAAATAATTCTTCCTGTTAAAGGTTTAGGTGATGTTAGAGTCACCTTTGTGTTTCATTCACAGGATTAAACTTCAGTAGAATCTCTGCAGCTCTTTAGGAAGATCTGTGCATTCTGGGGAGACTGTTTGTATGATGGTCTCTGAGGAAACACCACCTTTGTTCATGAATCATTAAAACTGCTTTAGGCATAAGAATATCTCAAGGGACACCTTGTAATATGTGTATTGCCAGCTGTCCTGAGGGTGACATTAGAACATTGAGGATTAACTGAGAGGACAAGCTAATTCAGGCTCAGCTGAGTTCTGGCCAAAACAAATGCTTCATTGGTCAGATGGGTATCTCCAAGCATGTCATTGACATGGACATCACTCAGAGCACAAGTAGTTTTATGGAAAGATTAAAGACCACAAAAAAGTGAAGTCCAGTACATACAAAGTGGTTCAGATAAAAAAAAAAAAAAGGAAAAAGAAAGAAATTACCTGGCTGCTTAAATGTGGTGCAATATCAGTGGGGGTTGTTCATTTCTACTGATTTTGTAGAAATGCAGCAGATCTGAGACAGTTTTTGAGTTTGATGACTGACACATTTTCTTTTCCCATTTAATTAAAAAATACAATAGAGGCTATTTGAACATAAGGAACTATTCATACAGGAAAAGCTAGCATTACATAACCCAGGACTTGTGCTAATCACATGAAACTATAATTGAAGAAGAATTCAGTGAAGTGTTGTAATTCTCATATGGGGAAACCAGTCAATTCACCATAAGGGCACTGAAATGTTTTCACAAACTGAGCTTCAGATTCACACAATTGGTTTGCTCTCATGCTTTTGTGTATCTTACTATATTTGCCAGCTTTTGGACCCCAGCTTAGAATATTTAAGTGAAACCTAGACATCAAGCGCATGTTGTCAAGCCCCTATCTTTCTTCACCTCACTAGCTTGATATATGTGGGTGGACTGGATCAGCACGCTCTGTTAATTGCCTGTGACAGGAAAAGGAAGAAGTTCCTCAAGTGTCCCTACATAATGAAAGAAGATAAAGAACACTGAGAAAGGGTTTTGTTGCTTGCTTACTGTGTCTTTTACAGTCCCAGATACATTTTTTACCTGCTCCACAGTCTTCAGTGGAGGAGCAAAACAAAAGTTTGGTCATCCTACTCAAGTTCTCTTTCTTTTCTAGATGTTATATAAGGAAAACCTTTTCTTCTTCCACACACCTTGTTGTTATGCACCCAGGAAGACTTTTCTTTCAGTAATTTCTATGGATAAACATCCTTGCCTCAGGTCTACTGGTGCAGTGTGGGACAGTGCTGAATGTAGAACATAGATGACTTCTGGTCATTTGAGTTATACTTCAGTCTGGACATCTGACTGTGATCAAATCTAAACTATTTGGGTCAAACCCAAGCATCAAACTAACCTGTATTTCCTGCTTCTGTCCATGCAGCTTTTCTGAAAAGACAGAGCTAGGTCAGCCTGGTGTTGCATTCTGATAGAGAGGAAGCAAGCTGGAGTTCAAGGAAGTCCTATTACGCAGTGTGCTGCCTGGCTACAGACCGGCTGTGGCTGCACCTCCATTATGTGATCCAGTGTGTCAAACTAACATCTGTAATGAACCAGATCCACAGTATTTCTTGTTGAACCTTGAGAAGTCTTGGAAAAATAAGCTTGATCTCCTTAACCCATTAGGGAGTCAACTGCCTGTTTACCACCCTAGTGGTGAAATAAGTGCTTGGGAGGTGAAAGAGACCATGGCACCACAGCATGACTTCACATGCCCGAAGTGAAAATTACACCCACAAAAGCTGCCACTGTAATTTTGAGCTTGGGGCGTTTTCCAGATCTCTCATGGTTAATACTGTGGAATGTTCCAGCTGTGTTTGTAGTCACGAATGTAGGGTGGAAAGCCAGTCCATAATTTTCTACCCACTGTTTATAAATCCCGTATGTTCATAATGTGGGTTTTTCTTTTGCTTCTCGTTGTCTTGATGTAGTCTTGACTCTGATATTTGGGAGGATGGTGGTGGAGTGGGGTATTTTTAATAATGTTAAACACTGGGAGAAATGTTTTTGTTTAGTTGGGTTTTGTATGTGTGGCCTATTTTTCAGACTTACTTCTATAATGATGACACCTTTAACTTCAACTACGCCCAAGCCAAAGCTGCGATGGGCAATTTTAGTGAGGCTGAAGAGGTATGTATTTACTTTCTTCAAAAAACAACCATGGAGACATTTCTTGCATACTCCCATCTTTCCTTCCTTTTCTCTGCTTCCAGATCTTTATGTTGGGAGAAAATAAGCAGGTTGGGTGGAACATTATCTTCCCTTTCTTAGAGGAACTGAAACTCTCAGTGAACGGTATTCAGAAAATATTATCTAGCTAATCTTGAAATGTGAGGTATATGGGGAATCATGTTGCTTTTGGTGCATTGCGCAAGAGTGCTTCCAACTATCTCTAATTGATCAAAGAATGCCCTCTTAATCAGATTTCCTGTGCTTTGCCTGGGATCCTAGGCAGTTCTATTGTTCAAACTGGCAAGGACAGGATGAGTAAAAGACACTGAATTGTTAAGGGCTTTTACGTGCCCCTTGAAATTTGTGTTAAAAAAAAAAGGAGAAAATTTCTTCCTCTAGGGGTGGAAGAGAGTAAGTGCTCACTATCTCATTCAGCAGCATACGGATGCAGCTGGAAGAGATTTACTTCTACGCACAGCATTTTTTTGTGTACGTGCAGTAGAATCTAAATAAAATATGCAAAAACAAATAGCTGTCATGAAGACAGAAGCAACATTTTCCACAAGACCCAGAAAGAAGACAAGCCAGGAAAAAAAACATAAAGAAAACCCCAAATCAACCACAAAGTCTCAAGTGAATCATAGAGGTTTGTTTGGTTTGGGATGTTTATTTTTTGTTTTTCCTGTCTTTCTAACTTTTGAACTTTTCAGGTTTCTTGACAACCATGCCCACCTGAGGATTTTTGTTTGTTTTGGTTTGGTTTTTTGTTTGTTTTTTTCTTTTTGTGCCCAGCACCTCCCTCTCAATTTCTGTGACCTGAAATTCCACCTCTCTTTAAGAAATATATGCAAGATTGTCAGGCAAATGGATATGTATTTCCATTCACCTGACTTAACTTGGTTAGCTTAATGAGATATGCAGATGAATATCTCAAAATGATGCTAGCAGACTATGCTGATAAAAATTATAATGCTGTAAGTAGGCTTTAGCTGCAGTCGGGCAGCAGAGAAACACAAAGGTGTAAACTGCTGCTACTACACATTTTTCCTCTTATGTTCTTAGAAGGTGTTCTATATAAACTTGTAATATATAGCTGATGAGTTTAAATAACAGGATTATGTCAGTAAATTCATCAGTCTGTCCTAATGTCTGATCTTTGCCTGTGATGACACTTTATAAAGATCCCCCTTTCCCAGAGTCTCATTGTAAAATATCTCCACATAATGCCCTTATTAACTTATTAAAAGCCATCCCTCCCTGGATGTGATGAAGTAAAACCTATGATACAATGGTACCTACACTGATAATGTGGCCTTCTTAAATTTATTTTCCTTATTCATATAAAATTAAAGGGCCAGCAGTGTGTAACCAATGAAATTGTCAGTAATTTGTGGAACTTGCTGTTCCATGACATATCTCTGCTCCTGTAGAGGTATTTTGAGTTTTCCCGGTAGCATCCTAGTGTATTTACAAATGAATCTGCAGAGAGGCATAAATGGTTGGGAGTTTTTTGCCTTCTGTGAGTAAAACCAGAGTGCAATTTAAAATGTGTAACTTCCTCCCATGCATCCCTTCAAATGTAGAATGTAATAAAACTTTATTTGTACGCTAAGTTACAAAAGACAAATGTTTTGCCTCGGAACCTTATTGAAACCAACGTGGTTTTAGAAAAGGCTTATTGCTGCCTTGGAATGATCTCAGACATGTATGAGAAAAGGCTTATCTATCATCTATGTGTGAAACTTCTGGTACTTCAAGAAGATGCTAATGTAACTGCTTGCATTGCTTTCCAAACAAACATATTCCAAGTAGCTTTCCCACAGGCCCAGTGTTCTTTTGTGTTGTCTGTGTGGCATGGCCACCCACTGGCTCTAGTTCAGAGCAGGCCACACCCTCTGCACAGTTTGGCCTTTTGAATCATAGAATAGTTTGGGTTGGAAAGGACCTTAAAGATCATCTAGTTCCAATCCCCCTTGCCATGGGCAGGGACACCACTAATCATGGCACTGTTTTGAGTCCTCCACCTACTTGATGCAGGGAGATGCCCCCAACACTGCTCTCTTCTTGTGAAGCAAATCTCCATGTGGCTTAAGCCTTAGCTACGTGTCAAAACTAGGCAAGCCCACCTTCTGTTTGCTTAAAAGTACATGCATGTATAATCTATTCTTTTCCTTCTTCCCGCAGGTGTTTCTTTTGATCCAGAGCAAGAAGATAAAGAGTGACTTTGTTTACATTAGGTGGCTTGCTCGCTGCTGTGAGTCACTTTACTCAACATTGCAGAATACAGATCCTCCTCTGTTGCAAAAGTCTTGGCAATCCACTTTCTTAATTGACTTTAATGGTGTAGGTGGATTCAGGACTAAGAAAGTAAAAAGCTGATTGCAGTAGTTACTGGGCGATTACTACACCTTTCATACATCTGGCTTTAGTAAGCAATTACTGCTTCTGTGCAATGCTTTTGTAGTTCCATCAATGTAGTTCTGTCCTAACCAGTGAACCTTTTCTTCTCAGTTGTCCACTCAGTTGCCTGAGTGAAGAATTTCTGTCTTAAAAAACTGAGTTGCAACTCTAAAATGTTCAGAGTAAAACAAAGTTAGAAGCATTCATACTGAATCAGGCCCGAACGTCTGCCTGCCTTCATGAATACTCAGTGTCAGATGTCTAGGGAGGAGAAGAATCAGGCAAGCATATGCCTGCCATGTTACCCTTCCTGAACTCCTGTGTCTGACGGGTGTTCTTTATAAAATAATCTTAAGCATGTTATTTGTTCAAAAAACTTTTCTGTTCTTTCTTTCAAGCCAGAAAACTTCTGCTGTGTTTAATAGAAAATGTTACTTAGTTTTTCTGAACCAAATTTTTAAAGTACACCTTGGTACAGATACAGCTACAATGCTACATGCAAAATAATAGAGGGGCATGCTTTTCTAATGATTTACACCTGAGACTCCTTAGGCTAATTTGTTTCTCTTACAGTGCCTCAATAGAAAAATGTTCTCTTATCAGACAGTTTTCAGTAGTTGTACCTGTAATGCAAATATGTACATTTTGGGGCATTATACCAGATTGCAGATGTGGTCAACATCTCTAACGTGATCTTTTCAGGCAGGCACATAGCACCTTGGGATGCTATATTTTGAGATGGCCATTCTATTTCTATTGTCTTTAAGCTATGGTGCCTGGTTGTATTTGAGTGCTTTACATGTGAATGTTGAATGTGATTTTTTTTTTTTTTAATTGGGAGATCTCCCATTGCAAAGTTAGTTCATGGTATTTCAGTAGACAGTATTCATCTCTTTGATCCTGTGCTATATTCATTCTTTGACGTGCATCTCTGGATGCAGAACTCTTTGAAGAGACTACTTATACTATAAGTAAATTTGATTTTCTAGAACTTTTTAGGATTTGCTATTTATTCTTGAGTGTGCCTTTTGACATTCTTTTGCCATTCAGTAGAGCTGCTGCATTCTTATGTCTGTCTTAAAAGTTTTGATTTTTTAGTTCCCAGCAGCTGCTAGAAAGAATGGAAAGAATTGTTTCTTTGAAGAAACAACTGTTCAGTGATGAATATAGTTATCTTTTTGTGTTGAGTATGTAAATTACTATTAGATCCTTCTGGATGAAAACTGCTATAAAAATTACAAAGCATTATAATACATTCATGTCAGCATATGATTAAGTATTGATTTGTTAACAATTTTATGCTGACATATTTCCAGAAGGCAGAAAGTACCAGAGATGCATCTTTTTTGGATGCTGGACAGTTGGGGTTTTTTTCTGTTTAATATCATTGTGCTATTCATACTAGATTCTTCTTGATGAGCAGTTAAACAACACAGCTGAATTAGCACAATACACTCTCTCTAGATAGATGGGTTGGAATTTGGAAATGGGGACCTGGCTGTTTGCCACTGTGTTTGGTATCTGGAGCTGATGAAAGAAAAATCTGATCTGATGTCTTGCTGCTTCCTAATGAGAAGTGTCTGTACATCCTGTGCTTTGGTGTTATGTATTTCCTGTTGATGATTGCTATGCATTCTTCAGCAGTCTCTCTTTTGAAAGAATGATCCATGTGTGAACAACTACCTACTCTCTGAGTAGATGGTAATACTTAAAAAAGAAAAGAATACTTAATTTCTTTTTCTTTTTCCTGGCCTTAATGCGTCTGGTATTACCAGTGTCAACAGAATGGGTTTTTATCTCCAGAAAATCATAATTTTAGAATTTCTTATGTTCTTTTTCTGTAGAATTTCCACTAGCTGAGATGGATAATTCAGATTCTTTTATTTCTAACTGTGTATAGCAGTGATATTTAAAGTTAAAGGCCAATGCAAAATTCTAGTCATATGGGCAAATTTAAAACCAACATAAAATCTCAGGAAATTGAAATAATATTTTCTAGTGGATGTTTAATGACAAACTTTGTTAAGCTTGGAAGAGCTTTGCTCTCCTCTCCTCACCCCTCTTTTTGCATGTAATGAATCATGGCAGTTGAATGTTTAGACTGAGGTTGGCAACGTGTATTAAAGATTTCAATTCAATGACAATTAAAATTTTTCTCTGTGTAAAAACACATGATCCTAAATTTCACCATCTAAATGGGTTTTCACAGTTCATTCTCCTGTATAAAATAACTTCTCTAGTGCTTTCCATTATGTTCCTTGACATCTGAAATCATAAAAGCTGTGCTTATTGCTTTATCACTGAAATATAAAGCATGATGTAAAATGTCATAATTATTCCTCTGGACATTGGTATTCTCTAATAAATTGGCTGTTACCACTATTAGGACAGAAGATAAAGACAAGTTTCCCTTCCCAAATACATGCTCACAGGGTGAGGCATGCATTTATGTTAAACAAAGAAATTTATGAACATTGATTCCACCTGAGATTGAGTATTTTGCATGGCACATTCTTTTCACAGTCCTAGCTTTTTGTTGTGATTGCAGATATTATGAATAAGAAGGCAGAGCTGGCCTGGAAGCTGTATCTGAAGATGGAGACCTCAGCAGAGTCCTTTAACCTATTGCAGCTCATTGCAAATGATTGCTACAAAGTGAGTCTTCTCTTTAGGACTTCTCCTATTTGAGGACTCTTTGATGGTAGAAATTTCAAGACTCTTAATTTATGCTGGTTTGTTTTTCAGTTAAGCAAGGAGCCTCATGCTGCATTTTTTTCTGTTTCTCAGGAAAAATGTTGAGCTTAACTCCTGACAGTGAGATCCCTGCTGATATCTGGTAGTTCTTTTGGAACTTTTCTAGAGAAGGATTTTTAAGGGCATTGGATTAGACTGTAACATTTTTTTAAGAGTCAAGCTAGACATTGTATGCTTTTGTAGGAGTACTGTGAGCATTTTACAACAAGTTAAAATATATGCTACCTTACTTGCATATTGAACTTCTAGATTGTTTACTAGTTCTGATGCTCCATGCTAATGCACTGCTGGCACACTCCCAAATTCTAGTTTATACAGAGCTGTGTTAATCATGAAGAGATCTTGGGAAGCTGATTACAATTCTGCCTGAATTCCTAACATCTAACTCTTCAGATGGTGTCTGTACACAATGCGACTTGCCTCTGATACAAGTGTTTTTATTGTTCTGCACAGCATGGAAAGAAAACATGAGACTTTCATCTGCAGACTTTCACCTAGAATCATAGAAAGTAATGTGGTTTGAGAGTGCAAATGGCACTACAGGAGAAAGAAAAAGCTGTTGGTTGTCCTATGCAAAGCAGTAGTTTTACTAGAAAAGGTTTCACTAGAAACTAGCACCTTCTCTGCTACCAGCAATGTGATGGGACCTAGAGGAGTCTCTGTGGCAGGAAAAAGGATATTCTTTGGTGAGACACAGGCCATCCACTTTCCAGAATGTATTGGCCAGAGCCAGAAGTTGGTCTGAAGTTATTTGGGGAGCAAACCACTGTTTTAGATTTCATTTAAATGAAATATAGACTGTAAAGACAGGTTGTGAATTTGTGATTATGTAAATAAAGTATTTCACTGTTTTAAGATGGCAGAGCTTATATAACAGAGAAGAGCAGAATTAGATAACAGGTGTAAAGCTCATGGGGCTGGTTCAGCAAAGCCTAATATAAGTGAATAAACAAGAGTTAGCAGGTAGTAGCATAGGTTTGTTAGAGACCAAAGTTGCCATTATAGAGGAAAGATGCGTTCTTCAAAAACTGAGCAAATCTCCTGCATATCTTTCAAGTATTCCATCCACCATCTCAACCTAAAAATCTTGTTCAAGGAAGGGGTTGGGCCTGTGATGTTTCCCATAGCTGCAATCTGTGAAAGCACTTTGACAGTCAGACCTTATGTAAAATCTCTCTAGACCATTTTAAGTCTCAGTTAAATCAGTTTATGACTTTTTCTAAATTCTTAAATTCTTCTCAAAACCTGATTGTACTCTAGAGAAGAAGAAGCTTCATGCTTTGGATTTATCAGGAGTTGTTACAAACAGCAGTCACAGGACTAAATTTTTCAGCTTAATTATATGTCTACATATGGACATAAATGACTGTTCTGAAGACTAAGGGATTTAATTTCAAAAATTACTATTGTAGAGTTATAACTCATCTTTCTACACTACCATCTATTTGTACCTCTTCCTCTAAGTGTTGAGGTCTGTGTTGCTTGAATTTATGTAGCATTTTCCTATTGTTTCTGATGTGTAATGTGTTGGTGGCTCACAGGCAGCACCATAGCTGTAACTTGAGACAGAAGTCACACTGGGCTTTGCTCAACAGAATGCTGAGTGACCGTGGATGCAGCAAGGTCAACAGTGTCCTGACAGTAGGTGTGGCTGGATGGTCTGTTGCTGTTGCTGCGCTAGTAGAAGTTGTTTGCTGAGGAAGATGGGATGCAGGACTCCTGGCTGATTTCTTGCTGGGTTTCATGCAATAGCCCACATTATCTGTAAAGGGAACAGCACATGACCTGGGGTGAAGCATTTCCTGCCTTTATGTCAGATAGAAGGAGGATGCTAAACTAGTATCTGCTTAATGGATCTAGCAAAGGGGACAGTTTGGAAAGATCAGTAATCTTTTTTCTCTTTTTTCTCTTCTTAGCTAGCACATCTGATACTATTTATACTGTAGCGTAACACTAGATAAGACACCTCATAAAAGAGAATTTCTGTAAGCTAGGGTTATCTGTATATGGTTAAAACAATGGTGTTGATCATTGTCAACTAATAAAATCCTCACTGCAGCTTGTCTGTAATATGTTCACAGGCACAGGACAGTAATGTTTTGCTACCTCCTGCTTTCCCACTTAGAACTGAAATGTGCCTATTCTGTGCCTGCTAAAAGACAGGAAAATGCACATTGTTTCTGTGGTTTCAGAAAACTGAGCTCAAAATCTTTAATCCCCTTTTGAAAGATGGTCATATAGTCAGGAATAACATTTTACTTCCTGTGCAGATGCGTCAGTTTTACTATTCAGCCAAAGCATTTGATGTTCTGGAGAGACTGGACAGTAATCCTGAATACTGGGAAGGCAAGAGAGGTGCTTGTGTGGGTGTCTTTCAAATGATCATAGCTGGTCGAGAAGCAAAGTGAGTATTCTGTGTTGTAGCTGAATTTATTTTACTCTTTTCCTGTTTCTAGTTAGCTGTAAGCCAGAAACATAATCTTAGCTTTAGGAATACATATCATCTTACATTTCTTTATTGACCTTTCACAGAATAGACTGGTTAGTGGTTCCATATGCAACATTCAATTTGAAGTGTATGCTTCACACCAACAGTTATAGAACATGTGGTGGAGAATAACTTACCAGTGAATGCTGGAAACTGAGGAAATAAAAATATATTGATATTTAAATGTATTTACTAAGAAGAGCTACGTTACAAATGCACATGGGGGTTGGAACTCGATGATCTTTAAGGTCCCTTCCAACCCAAACTATTCTATGATTCTATGAACTGAGAGAAAATAACCTAATTTCATGTTGATGGCACAAGAATGGGAAGCTGTCCCATGACAGAACTCGGGGAACTTATACTCAGTGCAGTAGGAAAGACATGATTTCTCAAAAAAATGAGCAGATGAGACTGTGTTTTCACTGACATTTTTTTTCTGAAGATACTGTCAATGTCATACAATATATTTACTTGATGAAAGCTTAAAGGAAATAATCTGTATTACTGATAATTTTGCTCTTGGCCCACTACACTGCATTGGAAAGAGAAAGAGAGTGGTGAGGCTATATTTAAGAACTGTTCTCTTGTGAATGTTCTGCGGTGATGCAGGTGGCCATTCTCCCATGGCCAGAGGTGCTGTTTGGTACATGACTGGCAGGTGTGTACCTTGGCTTCTGTGCCTTCCTCCTATTCCCTTCCCTATTGTAATCATGCAACTGACTACTGCACCTTTCAAGTGCCCTTTTGGTGATTACTGCAATAGATGCAGACCAAAACCAGAGCTTGTGTGTTTTTCCACATGTGTACGAGTTCTTGCTGTGAAGTAGCTGGGAAACTGCAGCTTTATGCTGATTTATCCTATTGGCAATGTCCATTTCCATGTTACCTGTATTTATGTGTAAGGTGCTTTGGTAGGATCATGCAAGATGCTGCCATACCAAAAACTAGCAAGTAGAATTAAAGACAAAAAAAATGCCAGTTTTGTTCTGGAAAATCATTTTGCAAGAGTAAGGATGTGTATACAAATACATGTGTGCACACTAAACTCCAAACGAATCACATTTTACTGATTCTTTTTTTTCGGTAATTTATCTCTTTGTTGCAATTGCATACAAGACTGACTTGGGTTTTTTTTGTCCCCTGAGATCTCACCTACTGTGTGTCTTTATCTGCTCCTGCATTGCAGATGCATGGATGACTCTGTCTGACAGCCATGTTTTGCATAATAGTTTGGATAGTGAATAGTTCTTTATTTAATCAATTTGGTCTTAGCATCATTGAAATCTTTGCTTTTCACCTTCACAGAGAGACTCTCCGGGAAGTACTGCACCTGCTGAAGAGCAGTGGTAATTCTCAGGCTGAATACATTGTCCGCATCATGAAAAAGTGGGCCAAGGAAAACAAAGTCACCGTTTAAGTCGGTATCATAAAATGAACCACAATGGTTACTGCTTTGTGTGTGGCTGCAGGTGTGGGTCTTGGTTTTGCCTGTGCACTGTGGGTTTTTATTTCCTTGCAGGACTTGAGACAATCAAGCAGGTTGACTCAGATGAGCAACAGCAAAGTGCAGTGAGATTACAAAGTATTCAGCAAATTTCTTCTTTTATTAAAGTTTTATTGGTACTTTTTCCATTGTTCCACTCTTTGATTCTTTGTTCAAAGTTTCACTTTTTTAGTAGTAATTCCAACAGTCTGGAAGTCAAAGTGCTCCTCAGGTGTTCCCCAGATTTCTTCATATGAGTTATTGGACTGCTTTGTGGGGTTTTTTTTCAGGAAGCCTCTGGAGAAGAATAATTTGTTAAATCACTGAGACAAATCTACAGCAAGTGATGGAATGTGGCAAATACAGAAAATGATCAATACACTCAAAAGCCAGTACCAGCACATCAGAGACTTCAATATATTATCTACTTGGGGCAAAATGCAGACCATTTGCTGAGTACTGTGGGTTTTTTTGATGAATCTCAAGAACTAATACCTTAATTTGTTACTTTTTCACATAAAGATAGTTTTCTCTCTTGCCATTACTTCTAAAGATGAGTGTTAATCAACACAAAAGGCCAAGCTGCAAAGGAGAAATTTACTTTCTGAGATGGTAGTAAGGTATGTTTTTTTTTAGAGTGTGAAGATTTGACTGACTTTTATTGTTCAATGTCGCTCTGAGGTTTGACACTGAAAACATGTATTCATGTTAATATGCTAATCCATTTAGTTTAGCAATCTGATGAATACAAGAACTGGATGTTTTGAATAATAATAATAATACCACCCTTATTAGCAATACATTTATTATACTTTTGGATTTGTTGTAGCCTGCCCTTTTTTTAAGGAGAATAATTCAGGGCATAAGTAATTCTATGAGAAGACCTCAGTTGTAATGTAAAAATGCATTACACTTTTTTTAGTAAAAAACATTTATATATTATTTGTAATAGGAAAATTTACATTTTGTGACTTTGTAAAATGTTTACAGTATATTTTTTTATCTTTTGTGGGAGAAAACTCAGGATAATAAATTAGGTACTTTCAGTGCTTTGATTAAAGCTCTTAATTGAAGCTACAGTTGAATGTCTTGTTGGTCTGTGAGCTTCATACTGCAGAAGTTGAAATTGTATATTGAGTTTGCTATGGAAGAGGGCAGGCTTGTGTCTGGTTGTTCAATGCATTTCTAGTAATCAGTTGAAGACAATGGCCTTGGTCCTGATTTTTTTGGCACTTGCTGAAAATAAGGAGCCTGGGAGTATATAGAACACATAGATCTTCCTGCCAAACAGCACATCTGTTTTTACTGCTTTAAGCAAAAACTACAGGTATCATCATTCTGGAAGCACATTGATAGTTGTAGCTACTTGCAGAAAACTGATCCCTTGTTAGCAACAATGGTAAATCTTTTCAGCAGGGGAAACATTAAACTTACTCAAAAGAGGTATGAAACGAGCAATAGTTTCACTGAAAGTACTTACAGAACACATTTGACTTGTAAAAGGCATTTTTCTTTTCCCTCTTTAATTAACTGGAAAATGTATCGAGAATATAATTACACATCTTGGTACAAAGCTTCAAAAAATCATGTTGGTGGCTTTGTAGCAGATGTTAAATACAACTATTTCCTCCCTTTACTGAAGCTTAACCTGCAGGAGAGCTGAAGAGAATTCAAATCCATTCCAGACTATTTTACATGTTGGTTTAATCATAGAATGGCTGGAGTTGGAAGGGACCTCAAAGATCTGGTGGCAGCTCCCTGCCATGGGCAGGGACACCTCCCAGTGGAGCAGGCTGCTCAAAGCCCCATCCTGCCAGGATTTGAACTCTTCTAGGGATGGGGCATCCACAGCTTCTGTGGACAGTCTCCTCCAGTGCCTCACCACCATCACAGTAAAGAGTTTCTTCCTAGTATCTAATATAAATTTCCCCTCTTTCTTTAAAACTGTTACTCCTCATCCTATCACTACACTCCCTCATGAAGAATCCCTCCATAGCTTTCCTGTAAATCCCCTTTAGGTCCTAGAAGGCTGCTATGAAGTCTCCCCAGAGCCTTTGCCAGAACAACCCCAACTCTCTCAGCCTGGTTTTATATGGGAGGTGCTCCAGCCCTCATATCACCTTATGGCCTTCCTCTGGACCCACTCCAATGGGTCCATGTCCTTCTTATGTTGGAGGCTCTACAACTGGATGCAGTACTCCAGGTGTGTCCCTATGATAGTGGAGTACAGCAGCAGAATCACCTACTTGGACCTGCTGGCCACAGTCTCTTCTGAAGTTAGTGGGATGGGATGGCAGCATAATGACATGAGGACCTGTTCTCTGTCCGTGACAAGTGACCTTTATTCACTATAATCACAGTTATATTTGGTAGCTAAATAATGTGAGTTTTAGCACAGTGTATTTTAATGATTGGTAATAAAGCTTTTGTCATTTAAGATATAAAGAACAGGGAACTGCAGGGTTTTCATCAAGTAGTGATGAAACAAAAGTTGTATATTGTTCTAGCATTCAGGGTCTTGGTAACAGAACAGATACTTAGGTGCCATTAAAATGCAAAACAAAAAAAGTGCTGAAATACTGGTGTTTATTTTAACTAGGAAATATATTCTGAGAACATCTTCTGTTGTTTAATTTAAACTCATATTCAAAGAACAGTGGTGTAAATAAGAGTTACCTTCGCTAATGCAGAAAGGGAAGTTAATAACGAATTTCTCAGGTTGTTTTGCAGGTAGAGTTAACAAAATTTTATCCCTGCCCATTGCCATATTTCCCAGAAATTCAAGGAGTCAAGGCACCTTCAATAGGACTGCTAGGAGGGAAGGCAGATATGTAGAACAACTCAATGGATGTGACATACATGAGCAAGCAGAAAATGAAGAAGGCATATGCAGAGTCAGAGAAACAAGTTCATTGGCTCAAAAGTAAGTGAATATAAAGTTGCAACTGTGGCATTTCAGATAATGTAGTGGAAGAGACACTAAGGCAGAAAGAAACTGCTGCATCACTAGAATTTCAGGGTAGAGGATGGATAATAGAAGAAATTCTTATGCTGTGAATAAGCATCTGATTTGGGAAAATAAACTAAAGAGAATGCCCAGAAGGTACTGTAGCAGAAATCATATCATTAATAGTGACTGGTGGAGAAAACCAAACCCAAAACAGCATACAATTGCTTTAAGTTGAGCCCATACCTGTTCCTGATAGACAAGGATCATGTCCTTTAATTAAACTTATTGATATATTTATGCAAATAAAATGTAAGTGAATTACAGTGCAGGGGAGGCCATTTATCCCAATTGTTGCTGCATGTTCCAGGATAACAACCACTTTAGCCAACAACTGAACTCATCCAGTATAGCAGCAACCCTCTTGGATTAATTCAGGAATACAGTGTCTTTGGAGCACTGTCACAGCTGGAGCCAAGTGATCTGCTGAACTGGAGGTAATAAGTTTATTGTGAAGGAAAAATTGCATCATATTCTGACTGTGTGGATTGTAGCAGCCACTTAAGTTTATGTGGACCCCACTGCATGAAGATTGATCATTGATCTGCATGAGAAAGTCATCTAAGGTCAAATAAGGGACTAGGCCATGAGCTAGCCAGAGACAAAATAAACAATTACATGTATAGCTCTTGCCACAGGTGACTTCTCTAGATGAGAGCTATATATAAACAGAGGACTCCTTCCAGGTTTTGTCCATTGGTTTACTCTTTAACCAAATTTTCCCTGTATTCCAGAAGTAAGTTCCAGTAACTATTTTTTGAGTTTCATTTCCAGACTTCCCTCTCCTCATTTCATCTATTCGCATGTTCAGTGATTAAGGTGATTTCATGAAAGCATCACCAGTAGACATTGAAATAAAGCCTTTAATTGACTACTAGATAATCTGGCCTGATCTGACATATTGACCCTACATATTTTTGTGTTGAACCTCAGATTTCTATAAAAATGTTTGACAGAAAAATTCAGGAGTCTCAGTTTGACAGTGGATGGCCAAAGATCCATACTTTCACTTTGACATTTATTCAACTGGTTAAATTGTTCTTTTACAAATTGTACCTTAAGTCTAACTTGAGCTTCATTTGCCTTATTTTCTAATATTTGATTCTTCCATACTTCATCTTTGTTGCTAGCCATAAAGGCCTAACATTTTTTAATCATAGAATCATAGAATGGTCTGGGTGGGAAGGGACCTTAAAGATCATCTAGTTCCATCCCCACTACCGCGGGCAGGAACACCTCCCACTAGATAGGGTTGCTCAGTGCCTCATCCAGCCTGGCCTTAAACACTTCCAGGGAGGGGGCATCCACAACCTCTCTGGGCAACCTGTTCTAGTGTCTCACCACCCTCACAGTAAAGAATTTCTTTATTACCTCCAGCCTAAATCTCCCCTCTTCCAATTTGCTTCCATTACTCCTAGTCCTGCCAACCTGTACTCTATGAAAAAGTCCTACCCCAGCCTTTCTGTAGACTCCCTTCAGGTGTTGATAAGCTACTGTGAGGTCTCCCCCCAAGCCTTCTCTTCTCCAAGCTGAACAACCCAAATTCCTTCAGCCTGTCCTCATAAGGGAGGTGCTCCAGCCCTCTGATCATCTTTGTGGCCCTCCTCTGGATCTGCTTCATCAGCTCAGTGTCCTTCATAAGCTGGACACAGTACTTTGTTTGGGTTCATTTTATGGTGGGGTTATTTTTCATCTTCAGGCATGCACAAACTGCAAGCAAGACACCTCTGTCTGTACTAAAGACAACATTCCTTGTAAGGGTATTTTCCATGCTGGAAAACTAGCAATGAGACTGTCAACAGATTAAAAAAAAAAAAACAAAAACATAACAAACATGGCCATATAGCACTGGGAATAATTTATCTCTGTACATGCCATTGGATTATGTTCCTCTGTACTGCTGCTTACTTTTCTTTTCCATGTGTTCTCAAAGACCTCCATTCAGTCTTTATACCATATTTTCACAGGGTGAGTTTGCATTAAATTGCATCTCAACTGTGACATGCCATCTAGTTTTTTTCCAGAACTGGTGTTTCCCAGGATACAGTCAGCCATTCAGAAGGCACAGTCTACCTTTAGCTCTGTAAAAAAAAAAAAAAAATCCTTTTTTTTTAAGTGGGCTCAGTTTTCCAGATCATGCAGATGACTGTGTGGGACTGCCTTATCCTTATTAAGTAGTAGTCCATTTCTTTGCAATGTTTTATTAGTGCTGGTGTATCTGTATCCAGATTCTCGAGGGGTACACTGGATCCTCCATTCTTCCAGGACCCTACTCAAGTAAAGCCCCAGAACATTCTGTTAACAACAACTGATGTGTGATTTTCATACTTTTTACTTCTTTAACAGGTACCTTATGGATATCACATTATGCTGCTCTTTTAAATTAGGTACATGACATTTGAAATATGTGTATTGCATTTGTAGAACGGCAGTGTTGTATTCAGCTAAACTTGTATAAGATCCGTGTCATGGGTGGTAATTACTGCCTGTTTCTTATTTCTTTGATGAACCTTATGGACAGATTGATGGAGTCCAGTTGTTGAAAGCGGCTTGCAGAATTTGAAATACCTTTTTTTTTTTACCCTTGTAATCACAGTCATACACCACCAGCTTACCTTAGACTTTGCGAAGTTTAAATTTTTATTTGGAATGAATAAAGCAGGCATTTCACATCTCTGGGTAAGGGACAGTCCCTAAATACTTTGTAGGTCTCGCATAATTGATGAATTACAGCAGCATCTATTTATAGATTTAAAAATAAAAATCTATATTTAGTAAGAGCTGTGACTTTTGAGAAACACAGTATAATCTTCAAATAGCAAGAACTTCTGTTTCAGTTCATACTTATACATTGTATTGCATTTAATTGCCACACAGTATATGTTAGTCTTAGTAATTACTTAAGAGTTTAAAATAATAAATGCTGTAAAATAAATAATGGTCTTTAAAATGTTTTTACAAGTAGATCTTCAAGAATCTGAAACTGAAGTTATTTTTACAAGAAAATAGGCTGTGGAATAGTTTTCTGTAGTTTCCATGGGTAACTAAGTCAAACTGAAAAGTGGGAAACTACCTTTGCTCGTCTCTGAATTGCACCTTTCACAAACTAAGGAACTGTTTTGGAGTCCTTGAGCTACACTTTAAGCTGACCCTTAACAAGGGAAGAGGGATGAGCCTCATGCTGAGATGGTTTATGTCACTTAGGAACCCTCCCCATGCTTTGATTCTAACAGTTACATTGCGCACTGCAACTGCCATAATTTTCTTCAACAATTTTGTCCTTCTGAAGCATGATGGGATAATTCATAGAATCATAGAATAGTTTGGGTTGGAAGGGACCTTAAAGATCATCGAGTTCCAGCCCCCCTGCCATAGGCAGGGACACCTCCCACGAGACCAGGCTGCCCAGTGCCCTGTCCAGCCTAGTCTTGAACACCTCCAGAGAGGGGGCATCCACAACCTCCCTGGGGCAACCTGTTCCAGTGCTTCACCACCCTCACTGTAAAGAATTTCTTCCTTATGTCTAGTCTAAATCTATCCCCCTCTAATTTATATCCATTGTTTCTAGTCCTCCCATCCGATATTATGTTAAAAATTCCTTCCCCTGCCTTTCCGTAGGACCCCCTCAGGTAATTATGATCCTCTTCTCAAAAGCTACCAGGAATCTTTCCTTCATCTCACATCAGTAGGTAAGGCCATTACATGGGTAACCATTCTGCAACAAAACACACTGTCCTGTTCTGTGGAGCTGGTGAATTCCTTCACATCACAGAAGTAAATGTATCTCTTGAATATCAACCCATGCATGACAGCTGTGTCTAAGAAAACTAAAGAAAAATTTAATTACAACATGACAAAAATGGCAAACCAGGTTTTAAATTTCCTCGAAAGTTCCCAGTACTAATAGTTACCATACTACTGGTATTCAATTCACATTCAATCTTACTTTTGTCTGATTTACTCATGATGCCACATGTGCTGAATTTAGTCATCACTGGACAAACTGGGCAGTCACTTATTTAAATAAAATCAGGGTGATTTTCCTCACCCTTTAAAGGCAGAAGAGGTGTTTTCAGCCCCCAGCAAAGTAATTTCTGAGGCAGGCTTTACAAGACTCCCTGCTCAGTTTAGCTGGTTATTCCCAAACAGGTTCTGTGGCCGCATCCACTTTTCATCTCAACACATTCTCCTTCTCTGCCAAGTGTTTTCCTTTCCCATCCCAAGGAGATTGGTTTTACAGGATTACCACAAACTACTGCCAGCTTCCACCTAGCTCCATCTCCTTTTGCTCCACCTCTGCTTCACAGGCACTCTGGGCTTTGGTCAGGGCTGTAAAATGTGGTAAGTCTTATGGAAAACAACACTAAGAAATAACTCTGCCTCTTCAAATGGTAAGGGAGTATTCAGCTAAGTACTCAATACAAGTTAAATCTGACTGAAGAGCTACTTATTATCGTATGTGGGAATACATCTAAGGCCAGGAAAATGATAGTTGAGATACAGCTGTTGTGCATAAAACATAGCTTCTTTTTTCACAAGCATCCACTCTGTTCTTACAATTGCAAATTCTACACTCGTTCTTATTTGCTCAAAAATCTTCTGTAATCACTTGTCTTCTCAAAACACCACTCAAAGTGGCAAGAAAACAGATTCTTTAATAAAATTCCATTTGTCTATTTAAATGATTCACATATGGAAAATCGATTTTTTTTCTGAGTAATTTTTCAGATGCTATTACTAATGCTGTGGCAAGTCAAAGCAGCTTTGTGTTGAATCTGCAAGCTCAGGATGTAGTTAATTCTCAGCAATGAATATGTGCTTTGCTTTTTGGAGGCAATTTGGCTTGGAAATAAAATCACAGAGGTAAGAAAACGCTGAACTGCACATGCAAAGTACACTTCCGACTGTTCACAAGCTTGTATGGATGTTAAAAATGTAATTTGTTTTTGCAATCACCCTCAGCTGTTGGTGATAACATACATTTATTTAGGTGTAGACCTTCTTGCAAATAAAAGCAGCTTCCAAAGTCCTGAGAGGTGTTGAAAAGAAATTGGAGTTTTTGTAAAATCAGTCTGAAAGTCAAAAGAGAAACTAGAGAAAAAAACAAGCTCTTCCAAGGTAGAATTCCTCCAAAGTCACAGACAAATAGCATGTTGTGTGTCTTTATGACTCCTAGAAGGTTACTTTGCAATCTGCTTATGTATTATACATAGTTCTCCTTTTTGGGAGGGTTAAAACTACATAATAATTCTCTGATAATTATTAAAAAACTTGAATTTCACTAAAAAGCAGAAATCATCGTAGTGTCAAGTGACTAAGGCTAGGCTGCCTCGCAGTATGATGGGCTCCATTCCCGTGAGCACTGGGAGAGTGTTTGTCTTGTCCCAGGTCAGCAACTCACAACAAAAAGCCCTCAGCAAGAGCAAATCTATGGATCATTAGCTTTTGTATTGCTGAGAATTACTTCCAGAGCAGACTCTTTTACCTCATTAAACAGCATTATCACCGGTTTTAGTGTAGAAATTGCCATTCAAGCTGCGAGTTTCTTACCCAGACAATATATCTTATTGGTCTCACAGGTGGGTGGAGAGTTACTTGAAATTGTGACTCATATCTTGTGTGTTTTTAATTACTACTGGAAGAATAAAGCCAGCCGAGATAAGACAATAGCCTGACTCCAAATTTTCAGACAGGCTGTTAATCTTACGATGCCTCCAGGGGTACCTGCCTGATGGAACAGGATTTTCATCCCAGATTAGCATCCCGTACTGCAAGTGTCTTTAAAGAAACAGTGCAAACGAAGGAAAAAAACGACAGAGAACTCCGCAGAGCACATAATCCCTCACATCCTCGGTTTCTACACTGTTAAATTAGCCAGGTGTGAATCATAAAAGAAGAAATCATTAAGAAAATCTATTCTTTCCAAACGCAGCTCCTCTTTCAGTTTTAAACTCGGTTTAAATACGATTTAAGTGACATTGTTCAACATAATCAACACATGACAGCCAGATGGTCTTCACTTTAATCTTTTTTACTAGTTCATTGAATTCCACTCCTTGTCTAGATATCTGTATTTTTAATTAAAGAAAAAGCTTTTATGATGTTACTCATATGTTATGATGTAGTCCTCTACAAAATCTTCTGTGTTTATTTCTGATATGTCTCTTCTTACTTTTCTTTACATCAAAAAGAAAATGCCAAGATTTTAGCTAAAAGGTTGCTTTATCTTTGGCAATTCAATGGTTTTAATTTTCTAGTGATCACTTTGAAGGTGAGTTATTTTTTTGTCTCTTTCTTCCTCCTTAGAAAAGTAAAGGGGGCACCTGCAAGGTGTAATTCCATAGTGATTTTAGATTCAAACTAATCTTTGCTGCTTGGCAGAGAAAATCTTTCAGAAGGTGACATTCCCAAATTAACTTCAGTCCAGACACAGAGTCCACAAGTGCTACACCTGAACTCTGAAGAAATTTACAGCTTATTTGTGAGTCTCAACTGAGTTCACCCTTGATATGAAGAAATCTTGAAGACAAAAGTTCTGGCAAGAGATCTTGGCATTGGATGCAGAAACAATTATTAACAATTACGCAAAAAAAAAATGTAACTACAAATGTGCTCTTATTTTAGTTAGAATTTACTTTGCTATCATTATCTGAGGGAACAAATCACTTATATTGTGGATTCCCCATCCGTGGAAGTGTTCAAGACCAGAATGAATGGGGCTTTAAGCAGACTCGTCTAGTGGGAGGAGCCCCTGGTCAAGTGGGAGATGTCCCTGCCTATGGCGGCGGGGGTGGAACCAGACGATCTTTAAGGTCCTTTCCAATTTAAACCATTCTAGGATTCTACGATTCTGCTTGGTAAACGCATTCACGTAAGAGCTGATGGTTAACATCTCAGTATCTCGCATCCTCACCGGTATTGAAAGCTGTTCCCAGCAGCTGCTTTTTCGAGTAGTTTGCTCTTCCTTGACCAAGAAGCAGCTCTTTGAAATTTCTCTCATCCCTTTTTCTTCCTAATATGGTTCATGCTGTTGTTCTGTACAAATGCAGCTATTGAAGCTTTGAATTTTCCCTAAGGTTCCTCTCAGTTAACGGTATTATTCTATTCATTAGCCTAAAGAATGTTACAATACTCTGAAGATCATGAAAACAATTAATGATACAGAAGTTGTGTCAGTTTTGAAGCTCTCACTGAGAAATTGCACAAGACCAGCACAGACAGGTAACAGCTGTACCCTTGGCTGAAGAGCTCTTGCTGTCACGACACTTGCAGTTGTGTAAACCCCTTGACTCTTCTCACATAAAGACTTGCCCTGGTTTCTAGCATATTTTTAACATGAGATAAAAGCCAACATTTTGCTTTTGACAGCCACCTCCTAGTACTGCCATTTATGCTGTCCTGGCACACAAGGTAGTATTGGAAGTCCATGCCTCACTTCGGGAAGTGAACAAGTGAATCTAAATAAGCTTCTAAAGGTAAAACTGTTTCCAGTTACAGAAGCTGTAACTACCCTTTGCATTAATATTACTGCTACTCTTGAAAATTTGATTGTCATTAAAACCGTGAACTTCTGAACAGGTTTATTCAAAGTTCTTGAAACTCCTGGAAAGAGTCCTGTGTCTCAAAGTCTCAAACTTTCATTCTCCAAGAAGAAAAGTTTAACCAGTTCATGAGGAGCAATATAGCAATGCATGGGATAAAGTTCACAGTCACTGTTCCTCTTCCACGAAATTGTAATAAACGAGTATTATTGCCCTGATAAAGCACATCCTTATTACCTGAAGCAAACAAGCAGTTTCCAGTCCAAACATCTGGCATTCCTTAACCTGTCCTTAAAAACCACAGTTCACTTGACTTGAATACAGTACTTTGCACTTTTTAAGGATGTGGCAGAGCACATATTATGCTTGAGCAGACACAGAAAGAGGTATGTCCTGCAGTAAACAGTATTGTTCATTAAAAGAATTACAAAAAGAATAAAAAAGATGGGGTGGAAGAATCTTGTTGGTGAAATAATTTTGAAAATGGTTTGCAAGGCATTGATCCTTGGTTGTGCAAAGAGAGGGGGTTTTTTTTATTCCTGGATTTTGTATCTATCAGTAAAACTGTAGGAGGGAAGTACAAAAATAAGCATGCTTGAATTCATCAGCAAGGCTAGACCCACTCTTGTTGCAGTGGATTTTTGTGATGGCAGTTGCAGTTCTAGAAAAAGCTACACAAACACCATCCTACCTGCATCTGTCTTATCTCCTGACACAGCAATGGAAGTTGCAGCAGCTGCACAGCTGGTTCTGTCTAAGGACCACAAGATGCCTGGTTGAACCATGAGAAACCAAGACATCAGGAGGACATAGTGAGAAAGCAACTGAAGGAAAATGAAGATATTTTCACAAAAATCAAAGCCCAAATCTGGTAGAAGGATCTCTTGGAGACTTGTGAGAGTCTGAGATCTGGCTGGTATGTACAGGCATGAGCAGGCACCAAACAGAGCTCCTACCACAGCGAAGTCCCAGTGTTCACCTAAAGTGAAGCAGAAGACAAATTGCCATCCTGTGCCTTCTAAGCTTGAGTGGAGAAAATTATTACTGATACAAGTTTACCCCCACATTCTCAACCCAGGGCAACACCTCCACAGCTTGTGGAAGTATTCAGCCTTTGAAAGTGAAAGCAAAAAACAACCTAAGGGGAGTTCTATCTTCTGATGGGACCTTTCTACTGTGGGAATCCATCCCAAAGTAAGCCATATAGGCAGAACAGCAGCTTTCATTAGGTCCAGGAGAGCAGCTAGCACTGGTTAGTAATGAAATAGAGCACATCTCTGACTTTAAAGCAACTGGCACTAAGAGACCAAAAGGAAGAGAGTGTGCTAGGGAGAAGTCATCTCAAGGCAGAGCAAACCACATCCCACAACTGACAGCACCAGCAGCCTCTACCTGCAGCCTGCTAGAGACAACTAGCAGCTTACTGGGCTGTGTGCATAATTTTCTGTATGTGAAACCAAGTCAGGTCAAGAAACTTCCAGTCACTGATATAGCTATAACACCTGTAGTTCCACTTTCTGCGATCTGTTCATACTGGCTAGCACAAATATAACTTCTCTTGACATGGATATGTCAAAAAGCCTGGAAGTCTTCCAGTATATTGGAAACTAAACTCTTTGAGAAGTTAAGATCCAGTGGCTTTGGTTTGTTTCTTGGGAGTCTTTCCTGTGTGCTTCCAGGATTTAGACCAAATGCAGTGGTTAACATATTCCAGAAACAGCTGTGGTTGGATCTGCTGCCAAGTTACTTTCTGATTTAGTTCAGACACTCAGATCCAGAGCCAACTCTCTTGGGTAACTTAACTTTAAATCAAGAGATCCAGAGCTACTGTTTGTCTAGTTGCATAAACAAATGTTAAGCAAAATAAAAAACAGTGCTCCAAAATGCTCAGAGTTTAAATAACATATCAATAAGAGGGTTTATTTGCTCAATTAAACTCTCAGGAGAGAGAAGGAAAAAGAGGGTATATAAAAAACTCAGCAAATACCTATGAAAATCTTGAGATGTTAAAGGCTCCTTCTACTATCAAAGTCTGCAATATCATAACTTTGAACGAAGAGCAACCTACTATTTCCAAGAACAGCTTCTGTTTTTCTCTGTAGCCCTACCACAGGATACATGAATTATTCCTGCCACAGGATAGATTAATTCCTATCCAGTTTATCTTTTTCTGACTTCAAAAGCATGTAAAAATCTGACCAGGATGTGCTTCCAGACGTACCTACACTACAATCAAAATAATTTAAAGTACTGAACTCAGATAGGTGCAAAATTAATTTCTTTGTGGAATACCCATCCTACATGCAATTTCTGGTCTTAGGGGAGTCAAAGGCAGAAACGAGACTTAGGATGGACACTTAAAATGCATGGCTTATTTTCACCCTTTTCAATGGATATATCCAAGTATTACCTGTGAAGATAAACTGTTGTATTCCTGTTGCACTTACCTTAATGTCTCCCATCTGTTAATTGAAAAAAGGCACTCAGTAAAACTGCAGAAAAACCCAAGACTTCCATGCAAGACTTATCTACAGACCACTAAATTGCTCTCTTACTGACAAAAAGTGCTTTTCTACCATCAGACTACACAGAAACTTTGACAAGAAGTAAAAGCTTCGTAACAGGATCTGCAGGTCTGGAGCTCAGTATTACACTTTCAGATTGAATACAGAGACACATAAATACCTAATACATGCATCACCAGACAGCTGTATGAAATTCTCAACATGAAAACAAGCAGGATTTTCAAAATAAAGTAATAACTTTATGATGCTGAAAGTAAAAATCTATTTGAGGAATACTTTTAACCATGCTTGTACGTCATACTAGAATATGCAAGGTTTTAAGAAAAAAACAAGTCCCTTTGATTATAAAAATCAACAAAGCCTTTCAAGCTTCAAAAGGAGACAGCCTACATTTCTCCAGTCAAGTCAGCCATTCCCCTGACTCCCTGCTGCAAGCAGTGTTCCAGAATGTCCTCCATTCCCTGCTAGTGAAATCGTGACTTTCAATAACATGGTTCCAGTGTCATGGATCTTCTCTGGAGTCTGGATGAAATTAAGCAGTCAAGTCAAAGATTTCATATGCAATGAATAGATGACATCACGTACTGTGATGAAAGCAGCTTGTCAAATGGAATGTGTTGCACAGAATGGTCTGCTATAATTATCCAAAATAATAAATGTACCTAAGTTACATATGCTTTGCATAACATATTACATTTTTAAAGGACAGCAAATACCTACTATTTATAAGACTAAAAAAAGCAGGGAGAAAAAAAATTAATGCCTTTTTCTCTGCTCTGGTGAAGCTAAAGAGTACAATGCATGTGAAAATGTTCATTCATAGAATCACCTTGGTTGGAAGGGACCTTTATAGATCATCGAATCCAACCATCACTCCAACTCTGACAAGAGCCACCACTAAACCATATCACTAAGCAGTGTGTCTGCCCATTTCTTAAATGATTCCAAGGATGATGCCTCAACAGCTTCCCTTGGCAGCCTGTTACAATGCTTGATGATCCTTTCAGTATGAAAATTCTTCCTAACATCCAGCCTAAACCTCCCTTGGGACAGCTTGAGGCTGTTTCTTTTTGTCCCATCATCTATTGCTTCGCAGATGAGACCGATTCCCACCTCTCTACACCGTACTTTCAGGTAGTTGCAGAGCGATAAGGTCTCCCCTCAGCCTCCCGCGTTCTGGCTGAACCTCAGCTCTCTCAGCAGCTCCTCATAAGGCTTTTTCTGCAGACCCCTCAACAACTTCGTAGCAGCATAACAGAGCCTTGGTGGCACACCATCAGCCGAAACGCCTGCAGTGTCTGCAGGTAGCCCTTGCTCACGATAACCCTCGCTGGTTCATCCATCCCGCATTTCTTTTCTCATCTCTTGACCAGGAGACAACTTTTCCTCACCAACCCATAGCAGCTCCCGGCACTTGGAGCTGGCAGCGTGGCCCCTTAGCCAGCTACCTTTCCTCACACCCGCGGCTGCTCAACTCCAGACGCCTCAACAGCACCTTCCCCACAGCAGGCTGTTCGCCCCGGTGAAGATGAGCGTTGCACAGCCCCGTCCACATTCCCACATCCGTCTCGCCGCCCCCTCATCGCCAAGCGGCCCGGGGAGGGAGATCCCCGCTAAGGCCGCTCTCCCGGCGCCAACGGCTGCCAGGTGGAGAAAGGAGACGGCGTCCACCATCACCGCACTTTGCGCAGCGGGCGGAAGCGGTTGGAAGCAGGCGGCGCCGCCGGCCAACGTCCAGTAGGCTTTTAAGACGCCGTCGGCGGGGCAGCGTGCACATCGCCAAGGCAACCGGGAACTGGCAACAGCGTATCAGCACCGGCGACCACACTGACGTCGGAAGGGGAAGCTGAGCAATAACAACAGCGACGCGGGGCGGGGCGGGGCGGTGGCGTCGGCCAGGGCGCTGCGCTTGCGCGGCCTGCGGGCCTGCTTCTATTTATGTGGGGGGGCGCCAAGATGGCGGGGTTGGAGGCGGCGAGGAGAACGTAGGGGGCAGCTCCGACCGGGCGGCGG
>VZTY01021848.1:55310-99690 GCA_013400935.1 Turnix velox
GTGGAGAGTGGCTTGAGTGCAGCTCTGAGGAGAAAGACTTGGGAGTGTTGACATGAGCCAGCAGTGTGCACTTGCAGCCAAGAAGGCCAACCAAATCCTGGGTTGGAACTCGATGATCTTTAAGGTCCCTTCCAACCCAAACTATTCTATGATTCTATGATTTTTCCCAGCTAAAAGTAGAGAAAATGGTTGTGCATGAATTGAGCAGTAACTTGGATTTAATAATGCCTGCAGGAAATATATATGTATGTAACTTTAAATTATGGTTCAGGATTAACTAAAACCTGTTTTCTCTTAAGTCTTCAGTGTAGAAAATGTAAGTTAATTATGTGGTGGTTGCAGTTTTGCCCGGCTTACCTTCCTCATTACATGAGCTTTGATAGTTTTCAGTATTTTCCCTTTTTATGTTGTGGAAGAAGGATCATGATTTTCTGAACTTCATCTTGTTTTTTTGGTCTTGCTTTGTCTACCATAAACCTTTGGTTGCTCATTGGTGAGTGGTCCTTGTGAAGGTAGTAGCTGCTCATAAAGTTCTGTTAAATGGAACTCCACATTGCTAGGCTTTTCCTCCCTGTTAATTGATTTTATGTCAGTGAAAACCTGTTTCAAAAAAAAAAAAGTGTGGGGAGTACTCCTTGGAATATTAAATCTGTATTAACATAGTGGCAATCTTGCAGAATTCATGTTATGATTACTGAAATTATCTGCAGGAAGAAAAAACACCCAAGGGGTAAAGGAGTTACTTTACTTGTGTTTTTTAACTTTCTGAGCTTTTCAGTCTTTTAGCTGCTTCCCAACTGATGTGGTGTTCCAGGTATATTGTATATATTGCATTCATAACAATTACAGCATCAGTAAGAGTCACTAGTGGAAGCTGAAATAAAAAGGAATTGTACTTGGAGTTCTTTTTCTTTGAACCTCACATGGCTGTAGTTCTCTTATCTTTGTTTTCACTTGAGGTTGTAGTGGAATGCTTGGGGAAACATAAATTGGAGCCTTTCTCCTTTCTGTCTGCATTCTCATCAGAAAAAAAAGTAACAGAATGATAATGGAACAGATCAAATGAATTTTTAGAGAATAAAGTAAGTATCTGGACTCTGTGTAAGTTCTGACTATTTAGCATTGTTTATGGGCATTTAATATTTTTTTATTAAATCTACTCTGTGTTTCTTATGAATATTTAACTTTTCCATTTTTCAGAAGAAATCTGTTCACCTGGAAGATCCATTTAATGATGAAGAACATGAAGTAGAAATGCTAGCCAAGAAGTTTGAGGCAAAATACGTGAGTTGCTGTACCTGTCTTATAAGATACAAATATTTAATAGTAATAATTCCTCATGCTATAGAGCTGTTAACATCATGTTTATATTCTGAGTAGGGTTACTAATGTAGTGTCAAATGAATTCTTTACATTTTCAGGCTGTCTCATATTTCATTTAAGTAGCTTAAAGCTCTGCTACAAGCTTATTAGACAAGTCTGTTAAATACATTTGTCTATAGGATATTATAGCTTGTGAAGTTATTCTCAGTAAAACTTCCTATATAAATACAAATGTGTAATAGATGCAGGTCAATATTCATGATAAATGCTGCACTAGAGGAAAGAATTCTTACATATTGCTGTTGTGTGCTATTGAACAGCTCTTTGGTTTGGGCTAAACACTGATGAATCTTGAATTCCTGACTCCTTTGAAATGCTTTCATGGGAAGCTACTATTATTTAGTAAGTCATTGCTTGATGAGTTTATCTTGTAGCTGCCAGATGCCTAAAGATACTCTGCTCACTCCTGAAAGCATAGCATCAATGATGTGAACAGCACAAAATGAAGGTAGAAATCAGAAACTGTTGAATAAAACCACACCCAAATAAGTCTTTAAGAATTCCTATGGGTATGGTTGGCTAATTAATTCTGAGCTGGCAATCAAACCTCATCATCATGCTTGGGCATGTTGACATTCTGGATTACTAATGGAGCATGTTAATGATACAAAAGGGAAACATGTTATTTGTATCTCCATCTGTTAATGGACATATTAAAATCTTTTTTGTCTAATTTATTTGTATTTGTTTTTCTGGGAAAAGCAGATTTCTCAGAGTCTGGTTTATATATCCTGTAAAAGTAATTGCTATTTCAGGGTATGTCAATTGTGACATAACACAAACCCTTAAATTGAAAAGAATTATCTTTTGTGGAGGGGTTGACAGAACCCAGTGTGCCCCAGGATCTGAGAAGGCTGTTCCAGATTACTGTTTGCTTCATATTTGAATGGCAAATTATTCTTTGAATGTGAGAGGAGTGTTTTGACTACACTTGTGTGAAAAACCCCTCATTTCCACAATACAGGTTAAGGATGTCATAATGTCCTGAAACAAGCTGCTTAACTACAGTGGAGCATTTAAAGCAATATATATAGGAGGCAGTGGTAGTGATCTAATTTTACTTATGTATTTATGCATACATCAAAGTTCAATGTGCATGTGTGGGTAAAACATGGTGTTATAAGATTTGTGAAGACTTAGGTTCAGTGCTTGGTACTCATAAAAAAGGAGCATGTAGATACTTCTAACAAAAAGCAATAGGTAACAAAACCTATAATTTCACAACAGTTACAATTCATGGCACATATGTACATTACTACTTCCATTTCTGATTTATTGCCTTTCTTTCTCTGCCCTTCTGTGTGCCCCTCAACCCATCAGAATTCCTCAGAGGGGTGTATCTTCTATATAAAAACTAGTTTATTAGGTTGAGATAATCCCTCGCTATTCTCCGTGCTTAGTTTATAGTTCTTGTGTTGGATACTTTCTGTCCTTTCTTCCAACAGAGCCTTTGCTTTTTACTTAATATCCATGCTCAGAGGAATTGTCTCTCCCTACACTGGCCCAGTGCAGTTGCTTATATTCTGAAACCCTCCAGCAATCTTTGTTTCTTGTGGTGAGATATTTGCCTGTTTAACTACATACAGCAGGAATTCTATGAAGTAGATAACCATTCTATTCACGTAGCGGTGCTTTAGGTAAAAGTAATCACTGGCTGTATGGCAAACGAGTAGAGTTGTTTTTAGATTTGCAGTAAGTAGCATATCCTCCTTAAACTAGTTAGGTATTACATACCCATATTCATTTAAAATGGAGTCAAACAATCTTTTTAATCATAGCACATGTTACAGTACTTCTGAAAAATGTGTTCTACAGAGAACAGTCTTCCTTCATGACTTCTTGCTGTGGATAGATTCTTGTACTCAGTCAAATCAGTACATTATTTGATGTACCTTGCAGATACTAAGAAAAAGCTATGAATAAATGTTTTTATAAAACAAGATCCATAAAGCTAATATATTGTTTGTTTGCTTGATTATACAGAACTTGTAATTGCTGAACATCTTAAACTCTAGTATAAAAATCTGATTTGAAAAGTTTCCACTTTCATTCTTTCAATTACTGTTCTTCTCTAGGCAAAAACCAAACATTCTGTGTTGTGAAAACATGATATTGAATCTGGGATGACATTGTATATAATGTAAGAATTTTTATTGGATCAAACAAATGTTCATCTAGTGGATGGTAGTATAGTCCTCTGACACTAGTGGCATCTCATACTTGGTAACATAACAATAAATGTGCATGAGTACTACTTTGCTGTGCCTACCTAGCAGTCTGTGGCTCTTTCTCCCAAAGACAAAGGCTGTGTATATAACTGTCCTTCATGAAGCTTTCTGCTATAAATTTACCAGATCATTTTGTGTTCACTGAATTTTACATTGTGTTCTGTGGCACTGAAAGCCATGATGATTGTCATATGAAAGGTTGTAGTGAGGTGGAAGCTGATCTCTTCTCCCAAGTAACAGACAAGATGGCCCTTTACTGAAAAGGTTATTAAGCATTGGAACAGAGGAATGGTTTAGTTTCCATCCCTGGGAGTATTAAGAAGTGCTGAGGGACATTTGTATACTGGTGAATTTGTGAAGTGGTAACTCTGCAGTTGTAAGTTAACAGATGGACTTGATGGTCTTAAATGTCTCTCCTAACCAAAACAATTTCATGCAAACATTGTGTTTAAAACTGGTGATCACTTGATGCTCCGTAGTTCCTGTATTGTGAGAAACAGCATGGTATTTCCTGTTCTTCCCTGTGCTGTATGTGATTCTGGTACTATCAACTAAATTCAGTACTTTCATTGCCCATCTAAAGTGCCTTAACATTTTGTTCCTGTGCAAAAGCAGTGGTTTTTACCTTTAAACATCCTTGTTTGCTTACTGTTCCCTTACTTTCTTTTTATTAATGAAAGGGTAATGATGGTAGGATGCCCTGATTTATCAGTGATGTAATGATAAGTTCTGGATTTCTTCTTTTCCTTTTAAGTCCTCACTATTTTCTTCTTTTGACTGCTTGGTAATTTACTAAATGTCATAGAACTGTGTACAACTCCAGTGCTTCCCAAGCAGTGTAACAAATTGGGAGCCTACTGAGCAATTTTCCTTGTACTTCCTTGTGTAGATTACCTTGCTTTTTATCCAAACTGAATTGAGTTAGTGATTTGTCATACAAAGATCAGAACACTTGTGAGGTCTTTTGGTGATTCTGTAGTTGTTTTTTTATTTACTTACTATCCTTAGTAATTTCTGTGAAGTCCTCTTTCCTTCTCACCCAACTATTAGCCCTCTCTGCTTCTAAAGATGAATGAATAAAAATCCTTTGTAATTCTGCTGGATGCTTTCTTTGACAAAAAGGAAATATTTATTCCTACCCTTTCTTTCCTGGCCTTAAACCAAGCATTAATTTGAGTGGGCCTACCCTAGTAGTTTCTTGTCTTAAATAATCTACACCTTTCTAAAAGTATTTGAGTTACTGCTTCCCCCACCAAAATTCTTCTGCTCTAGCAAGTATATTCTTGTTCCTGCTTACTTGAGAGTTTTTAACTTCTATTATCTTGCTCAGTATAGAGATCAATTTTACTCATTTATGGACTATGCTGTGGCCCTTGGAAGACTTCCAGAATTTGGCATTGTATTTGTCACCTTTTAGTCCTTTGGGCAAAAACTATTTAAACTTTAGGTTGTGCACCACAGTTCGTTTGTATATGAGTTATTTGAATACTTGCATGAATACTGTTTGCAGCTGCAGGAACTAGACATCTTTGCTCTAATATCATAACTTCTATGACAGAAAGGCTGGAGAAATTCTTTGAGGTTTTTTTCCCTAGGACTATTGCAATTATACTTGAGAGATTCCTGTTTGCTCGCAAGAGTGCATGCTTTACTTAGTTACAAATGAGAGTTCTTGAAAAATACTGTTAAAAGGGGGGTGTTTGGTTCACATTTCTCAAAATACCTGAAATTTTCTTTGAATAGCATCTACATACTCGTAGTCTACAACAAATGGGTTGTGTTATTTGTATGTCACAACTGAAAAGACTCTGAACGTGCTTAGAACTGTAGAGTACAGGTAGGGAAACTTAAGGAGCTAGTTTTCTTAAGTAACAGAAAAATGTTTTGTTATCATTCTAGTGAAGGTGGTGCCTTTTGGGGTACTTTGTTTTAAGACTTTAGACAATAGATGAGAGTGAGAAAAATTGTGCTTTATATCCCAAGCAGAATCCTATTTGTATAAGCACAAGTTTAGGCTGCCTGAATGTTTGAGCTGGATGTGAGTTTTCACTTGAATTGATTTAACAGTAGAACAGAAAGGTCTTGTCAGGTTAGAATGAAGTTGACTGTCTGCTGGGGGTGAGTTAGCCCACAGTCTTCGATGCAGCTTCTGTCTAAGGACTGCACATGAATTACTATCAACTGAGGTGATGGTTCTTGCATTTCAAAGAATTTTATCTTAATATGACTTTCGAGTAATGTGATATGAATGCTTTAACTTTTTGAAAACTCATAAGCGGCTTATCTGCAAGTAACAGATCAATGTTCGGACCAATGTTTTTATCTTTTGACCTAGGCTACATGTTTGTGTAGAAAAGCCATCTATCTTGCGTGGGGAAGCACTTTATTGGATGCTAGACTGATATTTGGGTCATAACGTGACATACTGAAAAACTATGATCTTTCTAACTTGTCACAGTCCTGTTGTTAATAGTGCTATTTTTAAAACATAAGGACAGTGAAACACCCTTGCAGAGGAAATGTCTTTTATGCAGAAACCAGGTGGCTGGTGAATACCTTTCAGGGTTGATTCTGGTGAGGCATGTTTGGCAGAATTCATTCCTGTGGGAAAGTTTATTTAGTCATCTAGACCATCTCCAAGAAGGCAAGATGTCCAATTCCCCAAATGTCTGTCCCTCCAATTCCTTATGTTTTGTGAACTTTAGTACTTTGCTTCCCCATTTCTGAAATGATATAACATTTGCTTTGTTTTCAGGGTGGAAAGCCCCATAAACATCGGAAGGATCGCCTGCAGGATCTAATTGATATAGGCTATGGTTATGATGAAACGGACCCTTTCATTGATAATTCTGAAGCGGTAAGTATCATGAAAGCAATAAGAAGAAATAAGACATTGCTTTATTATTTCCATGAAGAAGAGAGTTAAGGGAAATACTTTGTGCCCATGTATACCTCAAATGGATCCAAGTGGCATATTATTTTGGGAATCCAATCAGTTGTTGTATTTATAGTCTTATTTGGATATCATTATGCAACACAAGAATAAAGAAAGCTATTGCTACATTCTATAATTTTCCATCTTTAGAAATTTTTTTTTGTACCTTTCACTTGCTGTGGACTGAAATTACACTGGCTCTGTGTAGTTTATTGTACTAGCAATCTGGATTATTAGTAGATTACTGGTGTTAGATAACCTGCATTAGATTGGGAAGCTAGTTACGCTCTTAAAAACCATTAAGAACAGGATTATTATTTTTAACATCCACTGAGTGTGTCTGGAAAAAAAAAGATAAAGCTGAATATTTTCACGTTTTTCAGAAGTAAAAGTGTATCTTGAGCTAAAAGAAAGAAATACTATGTGCATGCAACATTGGGGGTATCAGAAGGTTTATAAACGGGTATTTGAAGATACCTTACAGGTGATGTATGAAACTATGAGAAAGAAGCTTGGAAGAGAGAGTGGGTGATACAAAATACCAGAGTTTCTGTAATTCTCCCTTTATTAGATGACAGAAACAAAAAAAACCCTGAAACTTTCACCAGCTTTCAAGTTCCTTCACTGGTTACTGACTCTGAACAAAGTTGCAATGATCTGTTGCTCTGAAGAGAGGATAAAAGTCTGGGTAGGAAAGGTGAAAAGAAATTGAGGAAAAAGCACAGAAGTATACCACTTAGCATGCGTTATATTGAGCCTCCATTTGAATGCAGTAGTATATCTAGGAATTTGTGAAACTTTGGAAAGAGCTGTGCATATCAAGATGTGAGTTAAACATCTGCTAGCTCATAGATGTAATGAATATTGCTCTTAAGTATAGTGTGAGTTGTGCTGCAGAGCACAACCTTCTTGAGCAAAAGTTGTTTAGGTGTTACCCACAGTGGATAGCAAGCAGCCTGTGCCCATCTGTGTGTATTGTTAGTTTTTAGAGTAGGTCTGAAGCATGAGAGCAAGCTGTGAGAGAGGTGGGCTTGCTGTAGATGTTTATTGCAGCTTGTATTAATTTGTCTTCTTTCAAACCAAGATGTTAATCTAGACTTTGCCAGTATTTAACTTTCCTGTCATTTAGCTCAAGTTTTGATTGTACTGCTAGAATGGTATTGTGACTTTAAGCCTTAGTATGCCTTTTCCAAGGGTCAGTTTCCTGATCTCCAGTTAGATTAGATAGGCTTCTCTCCCAAGAAGACACTGAAGCTTATAGACTTATCTGATTTCTAACAGTTTTTAAGCTAACCATCTTCAGTTTTGAAATTTTACGATGCAGGACCCAAATTTTACCTTGCGTTTTTTTGCTTTATTCTGGATTTATTGTTGCCTGTCAGAGATCTGAGATGTGATGCTCTGAATACAAATCTGTATAACAGATGCATGTCAGTCTAGCAGGATTGAGCACTCACTGGTATATTAGTACTTGTCATACTGTACCTCCTTCCTTTGCTGTTCTTGTTGCCAAAAGCAGATCTGTTTGATTTGCAGGAGTGTTTACTTCAGATCTCTCTTGCCAGGCTGTTTGCAAGAACATACAAAAGGCAGTTGTTAGAGGACTGGATGGTTGCATCATGTGGTAGCTATGGAAGCTACTGGGGAGAATGGTGTATTCTCTGAAGGTTGCTCTCCTGAACAAATCACTATGCCTTCTATCTGCATTATAAATATGGAGTTGTGAGAGGCTGTCTCTTTTGCTTTTATCCTCATTTTTGTGTAGAAAAGATTTAAAAATTGTAGTGTGCCAGCCATCAAAGTTGATGTCGTTGAGCTTAAGTCTCCTGTACTGTAAGAGTTAAGTCCAACAAAACTTCTTGTTCTATCTCTGATGCAAATGCGAACTGTTCAGAAAGAAAATCTGTGTGTCTGACTTGCTCATCTCTGGCCAGCTATTAAATCACCCTGTACTCTGAGAAATGTCAGAGCTGGGTCCAACCCAGTCTTACTTCCTTTTGCACATACACTTTCTTGCACTTAAAAAGTTTAACACCCTGGACACAAACTCTTGAAAAAGAGTGAGAGTGCCTCTTGATTCGCTCCAAGATAGGCATGCTCTTGCCTCCCCCTCCATCCCAGAAAAAATATTAAAAAGCTTCCATAGAATTGTCCTTTTTCTTGTCATGGCTGTGAAAGGAAGATTGAGCTCTTTGTAACTGGAACAGATTTATTCTGTATCTTTGGATGTCATCTGAGAGCACTGTTTAAGATTGCTATCAAATTCTATTTCAGAAATCAAACCAATAAAATGCTGTTTCTGGCAGGTATTGTAATTAAGGAATTCCACTTTGTTTGGATCCATTTCCAGTTTTGCTTGTGTAACAGATGCATATATAACAAATAGCATAGGTAACAAAGGATCTGGGTCCCTTTTCATGTTTTCTTTGGAACAGGGATTAGGGTTAACTGTAAACAACCCACTGCTGTTAGGATTTTTAGGTAATGGATTTTGATGGGTCTGGAGTACAGACGAGTACAGGACATCTTTTTCTAGAAAGTGATGATAGAGAGCTGCTCCTAAGCAACAAGAACTTTTTCTGTCTGATTCCTGAAGGAGCACTGGTACCTGCCCTCTGAGGAAGTAGAGCAAATTCTGGGCTGCTTAGTAAGCTAGATTGCTGTTCTAGTGCCATTCTGCCTTCTGTGAAAATGAAAATCATGCATGAGATTATTTCAAATTGAATTTCATTGTTTATTCTGGAAAGAATTGGTACTTAATGTAGTGAATACTTTGGCAGTATGGCTGCATTAAGGACATCAACATCCTTGTGACTCTTGAACACAGAAGAGAACGGGCTCACGAAGAACAATTCAGTGAAGTTGGACGTGTAGCCTACTAAAGGAAAATGTTTGGTGAAAGGATAACACATAGAGGTATCAGTGACTATCAGTTCCCACCACCCATCTTTCTTCAGACTTGTCTGCTCCTCCAGGGTGGTTACAGGTTGCCCTTTGCTTTGAATGTATCTGGTATATATGCTGTTCTGTTTTTTTTATCTTGGTGTTTACCTTGGAAAATGGTGAGCTAGTCCTTCTTGAAAGAAGTGGCTTTTCCACTCTGAATGTATGTTCAGGCAAGTGGGGAAATCCGTGCTTCAGTCTGTATAACAAATATTTTTGAGTTGAGCATTTTGACTGTAGTCAGTGGGTTGTGAACTCTTAATTCCAGAAAAATATGTAAATCAAAGCCATCTTACTATTATTTCTAACCACTCTATAGCAGTTAGTCTGATGGTAAGTCCTGATCTTAATGGATGCCTGTGGTAGTATATGTGGAATGCTTGTAAATTGTGAAGAAAGCTGTCCCTTCTCAGTGCTTTCATGGATTTGATGCTGAAAATAGATTTTGCTATAGTGTAAACTGCGCAGAATGACATTCTTTATGGTATGATGTTCCTGTAGATTTCTACTGACACTGTTCAATCTGCATGCATACATTTATATGTGTGCATATCAGCTTGTTTTGTCAGGACAAATCACACTTGCTATGATCTGAGTGTTTATTTGGTGTTGAATAACTTGGATACTTCAAACTTATCTAAATAGATACAGTGCTGTAAACTTTGTGATATATAATATAGGACGGGGATCTAATATGTGGTCCACAGTGGAAAAAGCTCCCTTACTTGAATTTAATAAGACTTGCACAACAAGAAACAAGACTGGGTAGCATTTTGTCCCCCTTTGGTAGCTGAATGCAGAGGAATAAATATCCACCTAGAAATCTGTGAGCAATGCAAGCTGTTTCAAGGCAGTGATACCAGCTAGCTGTGCTGACAAGAGCTGGAGCAAAGCATGATTGCCAATAACCATGGGAAGCATGTAGTTCAGTACTTCAGACACCCTGGGCTAAATGTCAGTATTTAACCTCGTCTGTTAAATTATGGTTCCACAGCAGCCTCCTAAACACTGATGTATGAGTCTGATGCTGCTGAGTAGAAATCTTTTTGATAGCCTGGAAATTTTTGGTTCGTAGTGGTTGGTTTTTTTTCTTTATGTATTGTGCAAGGGGAAATGAAATAAGCTGGTAGCTGATGCTCCGTTTTGCTCTGTGTATGTTCTCTTCATATAGATAATCTTGGGTCATCAGTAAATGTGGAAGTTAAAACTGCCTAATAATGTATTCAGTCTGTTGAAATCTGTCTCACCAGATGTGTGCTGGAAGTTCTGCTGGTTAGAACTTCAAAGTAAAAAACATGTATTAAGTGTCTTGTTTGGATGTGCTACCAAACATTTATTGCTTGCAGCTGTAACACAAAATAGACTTTCTTCTGCCAGAGTCCATACCTCTGAGGTGTGTCAAAAACATACCCTTTCTTTCAGAAGGTCAGAAATTAATTTGTAGTCATTGCACTTGTTACTGTGTCTTTTAGGTACTTTGATAACACTCTCTAGGTCCTATAAATGCTTACTCCTTATCTTTGTCGGCAGGTACATGTCTCAGTATTCTGGTCTTATGCTTCTGGACAAACTGTAGCTATGAGACTTGTATCACTTGCTTTTTCAGTTTGCCATCTTAGAATTTTCAGTATTAGAAAACACTAGTTGTTTGAATTTGGAGTAGTTCACCTCAACATTGTCCTTCTGCTTAGTGATAACAGCATTGTCAAGGCAATACTCTCTGAGTCTTCTTGCAAACACTTCTGTGGCTTACTCTGTTATCTTTCATGTAGAGCTGGAATTGATTTTTCTGTCTTCCTGGGCTTTTTGAGAGTTTGCTGTTCACAGTATCATTTGCTAGAGATTAATACTTTTGTGGTAGTACTTGGGAGAGAATGTAATTCTTAAAAGATTGCTGGCAATAAAGGAATAGGATTAATGTTATCTTCTGGAGTACTTAATATTGACTACTTATGTCTTTGGATTTCAGTATTTTTCAGATAAAGGTTTGTAATTCTAATTTGGAAATTCCTTAATTAATACAAAGTGCTTTTCACAATGTGTAGAAGAGTTTGAAACCTTTTTTGTCTAAACAGAGTGAGAATGTCTGTCTTTTTAGTGAAGTGAGTCCTGGCATTGTTATATAAGAGGCAATGTCATATTCAGCACTTGAAACTGGGGATACTTCATCCAAATTTGCCATGTCTGGGGTAATATTTTCATGAAAATAAAATTTCAGAGAATTATGTAGTAGTGAGTTTTTGAGCAGTGCTCTATGGTTAGAGCTGCTACTAAATGTATTGTGTGTTGGAATGTCTGAACATACCACGTGCTGAGACTACTGAAAACAGTAGTTATGTCAGCTGTAATGAAAGTGTATAATTTGAAAAGATTTTAATACTCATTTTACGGATGCATCTCTACTATCTTCAGCCATGTTTTCTGCACATACCACCCAGTTGCATAAGACTTTGTCATGGATTAGGGCTCTTAACACTGATTGTTCAAACTCATCTCTTGAAAATACAGAAGAAGTAGGTTCTGGAAACAAGTATAGATAGCAATTTCACATAACAGAAAGGACCTGTGATAAAAGCATGACTAACTGAAGGTAATCTGAACAACACATTGCCTCATAAAATTGAAGAGTATTCAACAGAAGTATGAAGCTTCGTTTAAAATCATTTTTCTTACAGAATTTGTTTTCAGCCAGTGCTGTGACCGGTATGTCTATAAGGCTGTAGTAGACAGAGACAAATAATTCATTGTGTCTGCCTACCTCCTGGAGAAAACCACCTAGTGCTCAATTAGATGAAGGTGCTCATAGGCAGGTGATACATCATTGTTCATATGGCTCATATATCTTGAGATTTAACATTTGGATAATTTGATGTGCTCTCAGACTAAACAAAAAGTTAAGACTCTTTTGGACTTTTTTTTTTTTTTTTCCCCTAGGCCAATGAGGAGTGCCTCTCTGACCATACCCATTTGTTTCTGCAAGCAGTACTTTTAATGCAGTAATCCCGCCTTTTCTTACAGAAAGAGTTTTGAAAGTAGAAATGTTATTCTGTTATACTAGTGTTCTATGTCTTGACTAGTAAGTTTTCAATAGCATAACTATCCTGTATTCTAGTAAGCTGTGTTGTGTACTTGCATATAACATTTCGTGTACAGGGACTGCTAAATGAACTACATTATTCATGTCATTAAAAATGTTGATAGACTATTTTTCCCTTCCCAGTATGATGAATTGGTTCCTGCATCCCTGACAACCAAATATGGAGGGTTTTATATCAACACTGGTACACTGCACTTCCGCCAGGCATCTGACTCAGAAGATGAGGACTTTGCAGAAGACATTAAGCACAGACCACCCAAAGTGAGTGGTGTTATTTATACTTTTTCTACACAACTTAGAGCTAGGAGGACATTGGAAAATACTCAATATACTTAGAAATGGCTCAGATGAAGAGACTGAAAGCAGAATTATGATACGCTGGTTTACTGCTTTTTTTATTTTGTGGCCGTGTATTAGCATTTGGGAAATCACTCAGGATACCTCTCTAGTCTTGTAAGACTAACAGTCTGTTTCAGCAAGCTAACAAGTTGTGTCCATTCATATTCAAGTAATAGATAATTCTGTAAAATTTTTAGGAATTCTATTATATGAGATTACGGCTTTAATTCTCCAGCACCGCTTTTATAATTTTTCACAAAGCTGGCATGATTTGAAATTGTTTAATATTCAGAATAAAACTTAAAATATCTGTCAAAATAAACTCGGTACCTAAATATATTTAAAAGTACTTAGACAGTCTGATCATAACAGCATGCTGTTTAGGAAAATGTGAACATTAACAGTTCCATGACATTCTAAGAACTTCTGCTTTCTGATGTCCTTTCCTGCTTTAATTCTTTGAGCTTAACATAATTTTAAGGGTTCTTGCATTGGATCTGACAGCAATGGAGTTGACTTTCTTCATAGCAGCCCTTATGGTGCTATGATGGGGATTTGTGACTAAAATAGTGTTGAAAACACACTTTTGTCTGCTGCTAAATGCTTGCTTGCATGGTGCATACCTACCCTGTGCCTGCAGGTAAGTTAGAGATTAACAAAAGCCTGAGAGGGAATACAGCTGATAAATTTGCCACAAAGGTATTCTATACTATGTAACCACTTATTTATCACTGAAACTGGTAGCAGAAGATGAGGGGGGAATTCAGTCTTCAAAGATGGCCATTGCTTATTTTGGCTGGGCATGAGTCTCCATGTTTCTTGAAGTATTTTTATTATTGAAAGCTGTTTGCCATTACACACGTAGAGGTGTTCTTCTTGGCCCTCCATTGCTGAGCATATGGAAAACTTGATGCATCTTGTTCTTGTAAGCCCTTTAGTTTTAGGGTAAAAATATCATTATCCGTTATTTGATCTCTATACAGATAGCAAAGTTAAAAGAAAGTGAAGATCTTGCAATGAAGAAGCGCAAGCAGAAAGATGAAGGGACAGAAAAAGAAAAGAAGCCTCGGAAGATGAAAGTTCCTAAGCAATTGGGGTAGGTTTCTTTAGAACCTTTGAATTGTATGAGTGGTTTAATTTCAAGATTGCATGCTATACCAACATTATCTCAGCTGTTTAGAATATTGGGGTTTTAAACTGTAACTAATAGCTAATAGACTTTGGATTTGAAATATGTGGGCTTCTGTATGAGCTCTAGAAGCTAATTTTTCTCTTCACTAAAATTTTGAATGAAGAATAATAAAATAAGGAAAGACAAATTACTGAAAAGAAATTGAGTCTATGAATAGCATTATCCATCATTGTTCTACCCGAAGTCTTAAAACTAAGAATTATCTTACAATAAATTTTTCTTTCCTTTGGTTTCTAATCTAGAAACCTGTAAGCATAGCTTCATTTTACATGATGTTTGAGTTTGTGCTTTCCTAAATGTTGAGGCCAGCATGGAAGATTAAGGTGGTAGATTTTTTAGTTGTCTTCTAAAAAACTGTTGTTAAGTGGAAGTTATTTTACTATGAATATTCATAGTATTGGTATTGAAAATGTATTGATGATGATTTTCATCCAGGTGTTAAAGGGAGCATTTTCCATCAATTCAAGTAGCATATGGATGTTGAATTTGCAAATCAAAATACTTTGCAAGGAAGAGTGTTTTTTTTATGTACATGTCATGCCTATACTTAAAGCAAACTTCAACCATTCAGGTATCTGAGAGAAAAGTTTAACTATTTTAATGGCATAGATCAGCCATGAGTTTAGCAACTGTGGCAAGTTTTCCATAGTTAGAGAAGTTAAAAATAAATTTTCCCTAACGTGTTAGAAACAGCAAAACAAGTTGGCTGGAGTGCATGAAATCACAGGAACATCAAAGATTTATGGTAATTGATAGAATTGTATGAGGATGGAAGGACTAAATATTTGTTTTACTGATAATTTTTTAACTGTATTAAACAGAGGTCTTGTTGAAGGTTACTAAGGCCTCAAAAATTCTTTGTATTCTAATGAAAGATTTATTTCCTCTACAGAGTAATGGCCTTCAATTCACACAAGTCTGAAAAGAAGAAAAAGAAATTGTATAAAGACTCCCTCTCTCTGGCTGCCATGATCCGTAAATTTCAAAAAGAGAAGGAAGCCATGAGGAACAAGGAATCTAGTCAAAAACCTCCAATGATTATTGCAACCTCTACACCTAGTAAAATTCCTTCCTCCTCTCTCAGTGCAGGAAATGATATCTCTGACTTGAACCTTAGGATCAATGATCCTGTCCTCTCCATTTTTGGTAGCACAAATGAACCTGAGCTCCTTCCAGAAGCTGAAAGTACCTTGGAGATGCTGGGAGATATTGACTTTGACAAGTTGCTTGATGGCACTTCTGATGGCAGCCCAGTATCTGAGCTGTCAGGAGAAAATGGAAATGTCATTCAGGCAACCTACACCTCTCAGGTCATGACACCCAAGCAGGTGCCTGCTCTCCCAGAAGGTCTGCCTACACTACTTGAAAAGCGCATTGGAGACCTTCGAACAGTAAGTATGAATTCATTGGTAACAGACTGCACTCAAGAATCTGAGAACAAGGGAGAATAATTAGAACCTAAGCTGTTATTCCAGAATTGCTGGCTGAGACTCAAAAAAATCCAGAATTGATTTTTCACATCAATTTTCATGGCTGTATGTATACTGACATGAAAATTGACACAGAGAAGATACAAGTCTGTTGTTAAAGCAGTTCTTGTTTCACAGCACTCAGAGGCAAGGTTTTGTGAATCTTCTGCATAGAATAACTTATTTGTGGTTTTCCCACAGTGGAAATACCAGTGTTAATTTAATTTGAGTTATTTGTGAAACAGATGGGTGTTTTCCTGTGTTTAAGTATGAAACCTGAAATATGACAACAGCTTACAAAGTCATGACTTGAATTTTTGGCTTTGCAACATAAATATTAACTTGTCAGCTTGTGAGGGGGAAAAGAGATGACAGCAACAACAAAAAGCACCTCCAAAAGCCACGGCAAAACTAGAAAAAAACCACATTTGATCAAAGGTATTAAATCCACAGGTCACCATTATCCCAAACTAGTTATAGAGATGAGAACTGTTGCATGCTTCTTTCAGTTGTGGATGTAATCTTAAGTTGAGAATTAATTAGTTTGACTCTCCAGATTCCGAAACTGAAGTTTTTCTTTGCTCAGAACGAAGCAGGTAGCTTTTCATTACTGAGAGGAAGTTTTGAAACAACAGGACAAGTTTCTGCCTTTTTGGGAAAAAAAGTTTAAACCGGAGCAGAGTAATGTTTCTGTTACTTATATGTAAATGTCTTACAGCATTCTTAGTTATTTTAAAATTTAACAAGCTAAATACAGACAAGGGCTTGATATTTACTAATGTGAGGGTTTATTTTGTCTACCTTGGAATATTCAGGTTAATTTGCTATAAAGCAACAGTAATCTTCTGGCAAAACTGCAGAATAACTGGATTAGCCAAAAGTCAGGGAATATTAGTTCTCTGCTGCAGATTTATGCTGCTTTCTTGGAGAACAAGACCCACCCAGGTGGAAGAAAGCTTTAATTCAGTGGTTCTTGAAAACATAATGCTGCTACCTTCTGCTTTTGAAAACATCTTCTGGAAAATTTGGTGCAAGTCTGCCCAATACACTTGGGGAAAAACTAGGTTGTGTTTTCTTAAAAACTGCACTTTCCTGACCTATAAAGGGTTATCAACTGATGTGTTATCAGTGGGTGAAAACATATTCTTGAAAAAAAAAAAAAAAAAGGGTTTTGTCAAATACTTACCAGGTTCACAGCTTTAGTGCTCTCAAGTACAAACAAACCTAAGATGTTTATAAAGCTGTGAGAGAGTCTGTGTTCCATGAATGAAGTGTGATACATACAGATAAAGCATAGATTCTTCCTGATTTCCTCTTGTGGATTAATGTCTTCTAGTTCTGTAAGTGGGTAGTTCTGGACTCCCATGAAAGAAAAAATTATTGTACACAAGAGGGGAAGTAATAACATGTTTTTTCTATTTTAAAGGTAAAGTTTGTGTGGGGGAAAGAACCCCACCACAGTTCAGTCACAGCACTGCAGTTTTTTAATCTGCCAGTGTTGCTCTCTTCAAAACTCAGAAACGCCATTCAGTAGGACAGTATAATGTTGAAATCACCTCATATGGTCTACCTGAGACTGAAATGTCAAAGCATATCTTTTCTTCCCCTTTGATCCAGATTAGAAGATGATGGTAATCCTTGTGTTAGTTATGCTTAAAGATGCTGTGTTTAAGACTATCAAACTTTTCAAAAATTTCAGTATCCTATTACTTGTAAAAATCTATAACCTTTCATGTTTCTTTTGACCAGGACAACTGCTTCAGTGTTCTTAAGCAGGTAATACCATCCCACAGCAGCTGAATTTACAGTAGAAAGTAGTTCCTTATAGGAACTTAAAAAAACCCTCTGATATCAGTGTTCATGACTGAAGCAGTAAAGCATTCAGACAATGGGGCTACCTTAGGATATCTGGCATAGTATCTTGTGCAGTGTAGAATTTGCAGTTTCAGAAAATACTCTTTCAAACTTGAGTCAGTTATGAAAACTTTGAATAGTAAGTATTTCATAATAATGAAAGAACTTTAATGAAATTTAATTTCCATTTAGATTTTAGCCATGTTGTCACAAGGTACTAAAAATTTATCAAAAGGCAGAATTGTTTTGTAATTTATTTTAATATTCAACTTTGTAGTGTGTTGGCTGCTTCTAATGTTTGTCAGCCACTACAGTGGTACCACACTTGTCTATTTTTTTGTATGCATACCCTTTTTCAAGCTACTTTTAGATATTTGCTGTTTGGTCCTGGTACCAAAGTAGAACAATAAGCCTCTAAAAGAGTTGAGTATTTTTTTTTCTCTAGACCTTTATAAATCTGCAGAGTAGATGAACACTAGAGAGATCTTAGTGATTTTTGTGCAATGATACAAGGATTTGTCATTTTCCTATAAGCTGAATATTTGTGAAAACAGGAATCTAGTTGATAAGGATAAAGGGATTCTGCCTTAGAATAAGGCTGTCTTTCCCTCCGCTCCTCCACCAAACAGAATTGGAAAGACACCAGCCAAAAGTACTAGGGATAGTCTAAATATGGTGAGGATGCTGAACAGCACCAGAAAAGAGGGATGAGGCATTTCTGTAGCATCCATGATCTCTTTGTAGAAGTTGCAGTGATAGATACAAGAAAGCAGTCATGTGAGGCATGTAACAAGAGATTGAGAGTAGAAACACTAAGATGTTCTTTACTGCTTGTGAAGCAATGCCCCTTTTCTTAAAGCCAGTGGTGGTAAAATGTTGCTGAGATGATAAAACGTCCCTTATTTTCTTCATGGTTATGGAGATGATGTGTCATCAGGGATCCATGCAGATTCTAAAAAGAGTGATTATTAACCCTAGAGCAAGCTATTATTGAGTATAACAATATCCTCACCTTTTTTCTAAACAGCTCAGTGTAATTTTGATTTTAATGATTCTTTCCTCAAGTAGTTCTGTTCTCTGGAAAATAAGACTGTGATACAGCTGTAAAAGTGAAGAAGCAAAGATTGTTGGAATAAGATGTTCTATAAAGTCTTGAATACTCTTTGTTGTGTTTTCAGGCTGCCAAGATGTTTGATGAAGAAGGCAGGAAGAAGTTTTTCACACAAGACATGAATAATATTCTACTGGAGTAAGTGCTTATCTGTACAACCTTCCCTTTTTGGAAAGGGGGTGAAAGGAAAAGTACAGAAGAGGAAATATTATTGAGGTTGTTCCACAAAGCCCTTAAAAGTCAATGAAGGTAGATCAGTCTAAGCTAGTTACTGCCTAAAGAGACTTATATGAATACAGTTCTCGTCATGACTGTCTGTCTATCCAGTGTAAAGTGTTTTGTAGTGCCCCATGTCCTTGACTTTGTGTGTAAAATTCAGTAAAATTACAATTATTTCTATATGTCCCCCACTTTCAAAACTCAAAAATGCCCTTGGCTTTCATGAAGGAAAATGCCAGCTCTTTATACTCCTTCAACTAAGTATTTAACATAGAAGGTTCTATGTTTGTTTTCTAAGAAACAAAAAACTAATCTGTGGAAGACTGTAGGTGTCAAAATTGTGCAGTGGTGGGAATAAATGAAATTTCAGTGACAGTATTCAATATTGCTGAAGAAGTATGTGTATGAATGGTTTCTTCCTATTAATATGGACTTCCTACTTTTTAACTGAAGTTTATCTTTAAATGAACCGAGCGGCTGTTTTTAGTATGCATAGCTGGAATGTTATGCATACACTACTTCCTTAGGGTTTTTGTTCAGTTGTCATCTTCATCTTCGAGTGCTTCACTGATTGTCCCTCTCTTGTTTGCTTGTCAGTATTGAGCTACAGTTACAGGAGGTAAACCCTGCCATCCGCAATGGAGTATACTCTCACCTTGAGGCTTTTGTGCCATGCAATAAGGATACATTGATAAAGCGTCTGAAGAAGTTACACCTCAATGTCCAGGTAATGATGGGGTTATTGGTTCCAGCATGAGTCAGTTCTGTAATATTGATGAGGACAGAATGCAGGAAAGGAGAGCAACAGCCACATAATCTCCAATGAAGCAGGAGATTCTTTTGATCAGTGGCTAGATTGTCTTCAAAAGCTTTTTTGTGTGCACCTGTTATTGTTACTACTTTGGAAACAACTACTTAAGTAACAACTACTTTAAGTGCTTCTATCCCTTTATCTCAGAATAAAGTGCTTTCACCTTGAAAGCTGGTTACAGAGCACACATCAAGGTAACAGAACCAGAGAACTCTAAAAATCGTGGTTATGACAGGATGAAAACAAAATAAATGCTATTGCTTTCACTTTTGCATCAATGCAAAAAAGAAAGGCTAGATGGGTAGTAGATGATCCAGCCTGTACTGTACGTGCAAGTTTTCATTTGTGGCTGGGACCTAAAAATACTTGTCATTTATAGATGCTTTTCTCTGTAAGAATGTTTCCCTATTAAATAAAAAAGTTGTCTGTAATCTGCAGTATTTGGATTTTGAATTTTTTGAATGTAATAGAAGTAAGTCTTGTGGAGGATCTGAAAACTGTGAATGCCAAGATCTCAAAACTTGTTAAGAAGGCAAACATGCTATTTCATAGCAGAAGGACACAACTAAAGCACTTGTTCTAGTTCTTTTCAATAAGCAGTTGTGATGAAGAATGTAAAGTCAGAAGATGTAGGGAGAGAATTCAAAACATGTAGGGAAGTATATAATACATAAATTATGAAAGTTCTTAATATTTGGGGACATATCTAAATATATAGTCCTTACCTGAGGTACATAAATGACATATAATAATCATCTATCTAATACATATATTTTGTTCATTATATACAATGTTTTTATGAGACAGTTTTTGGAGACTTGATTAATTGAGTACTTGCAAGTGTTGAAATACTTATCAGCCAAGTCATTTTTTTCTTTCTGTTTTTCTTCCCTTCTGTATTTTGATTTTAAAAAATAATCTAGTGAGATCATGCCATAATTTTAGGGGTATTTTTCCTCACAGGATGACCGCTTGAGAGAACCGCTGCAGAAGCTGAAACTGGCTGTCAGTAACGTCATGCCTGAACAGTTATGCAAGTATCAAGAGGACTGTCAAGCACGCAATCAAGCCAAGAATGCCAAGTAAGTGTTTCTGAAGTCTCTGCAGACCCATTCTAGGGTCCTGCTGGAAATCTGTCTTCATGGTTTTTTACTCCATGAGCTCAGCAAAGTACTCTGTTCCTGTTTACAGGGGTCTGCAGGTTTTGAATTGTATGAAGTGCTGTGTTATGTTTAAGTGATTTTTGTCACCTGACTCTAGAAAGAAATGACATTGAGTTAAATAGATTGTGAATAATAATAATTATTCATTATTAAAGTAAAATAAGTAAATTAAATAATTTAATATTAAACTGAGAATGGTACTGGAGATTCTCAAAATGTAGAGGAGTAGAGGAGGATGGTGTCCTCAGGTTCTTGATGTATTTTTTTGTTCATTTTAACCATTTCTCTCATAATTAGCTATTTTTAGACATGGAGAACTATTAATAGGTTGATAAGCATCATGCCATTTCCCAGTAGAGACACCTACATGAAGCTTATAATCATTGTACTTGATAGAATCCATAGAATGTGCTGCTTTCGTTTGTTTCTGAGGGCCATGAGGCATGGAGAAAAAAGATTAACTGTTTACCCTTTCAGGAATGGTATAACAGGAATCTGAAGATTTAGTTTTTTTCTAGTACCTAAAAGCACTCCTTTCTCAATAAAATATTTTGTCTGTGTTGTATACTTACAAGGAAAACAATTTTTCTAACTGTAGATTGCAGGCAGAAGATGAACGAGAGAAAAATGGATCAGAAGAAGATGATGATGAGAAACCTGGAAAAAGGGTTGTGGGACCCAGAAAAAAGTTTCATTGGGACGACACAGTGAGGTGAAACAAAACTACTTTTTCCACCAAAAATTTTCACGGAGTTTGTAAAACAGGCTCAGAGGGGATGGTGTTGATTCATACTATTTAACAAGTAATTGTTCTAAGAATTATACATTGTGGATTTGGAGAGTGCTGGGGATAAATAGGCAAGCCTGAATGCTGCAATAGTAAAACAACCTTTTCTGTAATTTGAAAGGCAAGATCATCCTATGTCCAACCCTGCTTTCACTGCTTGTTTATCTACTTTTTCTAAACATATTAATTTTCTTGGTCCTCAGACTTCGAGCTGCTTTTAAGCAAAGAACAGGGGGTGCAGGTAGAGTCATACTTGCTTTCTTCCATTCTAGGAATCTGCCTCAAAACACTGTCACCTAGTGAGTAGTCAAGAGCTGACTGAAGCTATCAACACTGGTTTGGCAAATGTCACGGGCAAGCCAGCAGAAATCTTATGTCTCCCATACTCTGAACACAAATTCTATGTTACTTTTCAAAAGCAACACAGAATTCTAACAATTTTGTTGTCAGATATACAAGCATATGTATTACTAAAAGGTGGACTGTTGAGCCTTTTCAGTATGTTAAGACAAAGGGAAAACAAGTTTCAAGATTGAAACTTGGATTAACCTGTAGGGAGCCAATCTTGAAGAGAGATTTAAATCAGTTGGCTTTTTTGATTTAAGAATCTCTGAAAGGCTGGTGTTACTTAACTGTGTGCACTTCCGTATTTTAAACAACAGTAAAAGACAGAATCTCTGTCAGGAAGAATCTTTTAAATTAGTATAGCCTGGATTTCACTTTCTGGCATTCTCCATCTTCAAAGAGATAGAGGTCACTGAGGAAACCACAAAGAAAATGTAAAACCAATTACAAAATTATAGTAAGGATGAGAATTGTACAGTCTGTTGGAAGCGGAGGACAAGTGACAGAAACTAATTAATCAGTTGCAGCGGCAAACTTCCAAAAAAGTGGTTGAGGCTAAACTTTTTCCTAAAATTGGCAATGGACAGCAGCTCTATAGTGTCTGTTCTTCCATTTCTTGGCCTTTTTCTGTTGAGTTTTTGAGAAGATTGCTTTATCCACTAGCATCTTAGAATGGCTGAGATTCAAAGAGACCTTCAAGATCATGTTGTTCCAGGTCCTTTGCCATTGGATGGGGATGACTCCAACTAAACCAGTCTGCTGAAAGCCACATCCAGCCTAGTAGGTATTTATTGTGTTTCTTTCTGCAGGTCTCTGCTATGTAATCTTGTGAAGATCAAGCTGGGATGCTATGAGCTGGAGCCAAATAGAAGTCAGTCTGCTGAAGATTACCTCAAAACCTTTATGGAAACAGAAGTGAAACCACTTTGGCCTAAAGGCTGGATGCAGGCAAGGTAAGATGCCTGCTGCGTGTATCTGTATTTTTTGGTGTTAACTATTAATTGGATCTTATTGTCATATAGTTCGACTGTCTAATTATTGGCATTGGTTAAAACTTGAAAGTGTCAGCAGAAAACTACTTGCTTTTGTCATCTGCTGGAGACTATATTTACTGAAGTTCATAACTGTGTGTGATGCTTCATTTGAGGGAGAAGTGGCTGCCTGAGAGGTACTTCCTGTTATACAGAAAGTGATAGTGTTACAGTACAGGCAAAACTTTTTATAAGCTGCCTGATAATGCACAGTGACATTGACTTTAAAATTCTGAGCTGGAGTTGAGTAAACACTGAGATTGTTGCTCCTATGTCCTGTATATGATTAGGATGCTCTGTGATGCTGCAGGTAAGACGCCAGTTTCTTAATGAATACTTATACTTGCTAGTGACTTGACAAGAAGAAACAACAATAGAAAAGGGGGGAAAAAGCAAAATGAGAGCAATAGTAATTGTGAAATGCAGATTTAGCAGAGTTTTCTGAAACTTTGAAATGGAAGAAGAGAATAAAATTTAAATTATGTGCATTGTTGACTTCTTTAGCACCCACTGATGAAGACAATTTTCCATCAAATCTTGACCTAACTGTAAAAGCTGAATGATACAACAATAATATGCAATTTGCTTTAAAATTCCATGATTGCAGATTAGTCAAATCTATATCTGATTGTAAAAATATCTACACTGAGGATATCCAGTATAGAAAAAGATGCTATAATAAGCTGCTTGTGAAATAGTAATGAAAGGAACAAATTAAGTTCTATACTTCCTAGCATGCAGTTGACTTATTTCTGTTCAAGGAACTAGTTTTGTATATTAAATATGTTGATGAGTGAGAAATAATTTATGAAGATTTACTTGAAGTAGATGAAACAAGCAATTTCAGCTTAGCTCTGAAACAGGCATGAATATCACCGATTGGTTGTGAAGTAGTGAATTGGTAGCGTGATGTCATTTAAGAGCACACAGAGGAATGCAGGTGAAAATTTTGTATTTGAAAGCCATATAACAGTTATGGTTCTCTCATTTGCATCTGCATATACTGAAAACTTCCATAGACTTTTAAACTATTTATTAAAGTGGTTTCATCAAGAAGACCAAAATAACAAGCAAAAAACAACTCCTTCCTCTGAGAAGCAAAAATCACCAAAACCCAAGCAAACTTGAAGAGCTGCCTTATCATATCTTTCTGTGGACCAGCAAGACTTCTCTTGCCAGCTGGGCAGTTTTTGGTACCATCATGATTTACAAGTTGCTGTATGTTTCCTAAACAGAGAGCTGTGATGTATTGTAATTTTATAGGGAGAGAGGAATAGAAACTATTTCCAGGAGCCTGGTGGTAGTAACTCTGGTAAAAAGCATATACTGTTCACATGGTGGGTGCTCCTTTAGGGTACAGATCAATATGCTGCAGGCATTTGTTTTACCTGTGGCTTCAAGTGAGAAGAAGCTATGTAAACTGAAGGAGTTCTTATTAACTAGAGCAGGTCTATGATATCAGAACTTTGTGGGATCATCTGAGAGGACTATACTATACATTACTGGGACTTGGGATTCATTTTGGATTTTCATTGCAAAATGAAAAAGATGAAGGAACAGATTGAGAACCTGGAAAAGCTGAGTAGGTCAGAAGGTGCTATGTTGAACTTGATGGAGCTACTGTAACATTCCTCATTTATGTTCTTCATAGGCATTTAGTAGTCTCTAATGAGGAGCAATGATCATGAAGAAAATGGGAAAATGCAACTGAAAGTGGAATCTGAGAATTAAGGCATTAGGACTATAATGAGAGGATGTCAATATTTTGGTTTTTTTTTAATAGATTATATGAGATTTGTGAATATTTGGATTTTCCATAACAATTGCAACTCACCAGGATGTCTTAACAATGGTGAAAAGCTCTTGTTTAGACAGCTGTCTGTGGTCAGTGATAGAGTGATGGCAGTACTTGTAAGAAAGCCTTGGCAATTCCAGTATGCCTACCTGGAAACAGGGGAGGGGACCAAGTTTTCCTTAATTGTCTATTTATAGCAGCAAACTGTGGTGGTAGGTACAGGTCATACATAATTTTTACTACCCACTTATCAGCTCAGGAATTGATAACATGGAAATAACAGCATGTTGAGTATTGAGATTTGTTGCACCTGCTGGTCATTGTCTCTGTATTAAAATGTCTGTCTAAGTGCAGTGTAATTGTTGTCACAGAAATGGTATGCTATTACCTATGCAAATTACTGAAGAGAATAATAAACAAGCTTGGCTACTGTAGTCTGGCTTTTTTCCTCTTTGTTTTAAAGCGACTTGCCTGCAAAACCAGACTAATCACAAAACCAAAACCTGTGATCAGTGTGTGGACAGTTAATATGAAGAGTTTACAGTAGTTGTAAATTTGCTGTTTAAAATGTTAGCCTTTAAAGAAAGAAATTTATTTCTTCTGTCCAGCTGGAGGAGTCAATATTCTGTTATGCTGACTTCTGCTTGGCCATTTACTGAGATACTTTGAATGTGAACTTGAAATAACTGTTTTTTTACATTCTTCTCTTTATGGCTGCCTGGAACTTTGTCATGGTAGCATTACAGGCCAACTATCTACTAGGTGCTTTGGAGATGGATAGCCAAAGGGTTCTCCTAGAAGTGCCAGAATACTTGCAGCTTTGGTTATGTGCTCATTGTCCCTGTAGCTTATGTTTCTTCTCTCACTGCTCTTTTAGGATGCTTTTCAAAGAAAGCCGAAGTGTTCATAATCACCTCACTTCCGCTCCGTGAGTATAATTTTGATAACTTAATAGTAGCTTTAAATTGTTCATAGTATCTTTTCCGTCTTATGCTGCCTTGCAAGAGACTTAAAACGTTGTTTAATGCTTTGAGGCAAAAACATCAAGGCAAAGTGCAATTGTGTAACTATTATATGCGACTACAATTTAAACAGCTTTGCTAAGCAGACAAACTCTTAAGATTGTAAGAGGCTGAAATGACTTGAAAGTTTCTAGTTTATTATAAATTGGAAAAGAAAGAATAGGTCTTGTGATTTATATCAGGCTATATTGGCAGTTTAGTGAATTTTTAATCCGATTTGAAGATACCTGACCAAAAGTATGGATTAAAAATATGCTTGTTCTCCCTTATTTTAACCTATGTACTACTTCAGTGATGTTCTGTGATTAAAGCTGAACTCCAGTAGTCATCCTTTCAATTTACTGGAGTGTAATCAGAGTAGCTGTTGTAGCAGAAATGACTTGCCTTTCTTTTGTCTTCTGATATGCACTTATCTGTGTTTTAGGGCAAAGAAGAAGGTGATACCCAAAGTGAAGGTAAATGCTTATTTAAATGCCTGACTTCTCCATAACCATTCAATACAGCGTATTTCCTCTCATCAAGAAAAACTCTAGTAGAAAAGTTCCATCATGAAATGTGATGAGAGCTTATTGACTTGATAATGTATTACTTTCTTTAAATTAGTTCAAAATAACTCTGTATAGCTAAAGTTTCAGATACATTAATTGTTTGGATACAATGAAAAGATACTGATTCCAGTATTTTTAAGTAATAGGTTTTTAGTACTTTTTAATGTGTGCTTTGTGTGTTTTCACCTTGTATTAAATATAACAATACTGGAAAAACACAGTTGGAAAGATAACATTAAGTTGAAGGTTTTCATGAGACACAATTAGATGTCTTGGTTCAGTAGCAGTTTTAACAGTCAATCAGATTAGTTACCCTGTTCTTCACAGCATTGATTATTCTTAACTGTATTGGGGTACTTCTATTTATGTGGAGTAACAACACTAGGTTTCTAACATACATATTGAATTAGTACACGGGGCTCCAACACCTAGATAGATATCATAGGTATCTTAATGTAAAGATTTCAGTAGTAGATATTGGGTTCATCTGAGTTTACAGAAAATCGGCATTACATGGAAGTCTTCAGGTCTACTCCAGAAAGCCTGGTTTAATCCTGTCTTATCTCTTCATTCTCAGGACTCCAGTCCAAAGAAAGAACAGAAAACATGTATGTCTTCAGTAAATTTAAGTTGTGCTACTGCACTGAGTTCCAGCACACCTGTTTGCACCCCAGCTGGCGCGAGCTGCACACCAGCTCCGGAGACCATCTGTTTGGATGATTCACTGGATGAAGACCTTTCTTTCCACCCACCCTCACTGGACTCTATTTCTGATGCTCTGGCAGTTATTAATAATGGTGCCAAGGGATCACCTCTTGTGACTACCTTAGACACATCAGCATCCAGACCTCGCCCTGGGTTGAGGGAAGAGAAACTGGCAAGCATTATGAGTAAGTTGCCCCTGGCAACTTCAAAGAAAGTAGAACCCACTCAAACACCCCATTCATCAAGTCTTATTGCTGGTCATACAGGGCCAGTACCAAAGAAACCCCAGGACCTAGTTCACACTGGTATCTCTTCAGGCCTTATTGCTGGATCTTCAATTCAAAATCCTAAGGTTTCCTTAGAGCCCTTGCCAGCCAAACTACTTCAACAAGGATTACAGAGGTCAAGCCAGATCCAAGCTGCTTCCTCCTCTTCTCAGACTCATATTTCTTCCTCTAAGACTCAAGCAGCTATTTCCACCTCCTCTCAAAGAACCAAGGATACTGCTATTTTGGTATCATCTTCTGAGGCACAAAGTGGTTCTTCCTCCACATCACAAGTGACAAAGATGCACCAGCATTCAGCTGTACAGCAGAAATATGTATCTCCTTTACAAGCTACTATCAGTAAATCACAGACCAATCCTGTTGTAAAATTGAGTAGTAATCCCAAACTGTCTTGCTCATCACCAATCATCAAGGCTCAAGAGAAGTCTGTAGTATATCGCCTGCCTTTGTCTAATCCCTCATCTGGAAGTGGCTCTCAAATGTCTCACCCACTGGTTTCTCGGACAACATCCAGCACCTCTACCTCTAGTAACTATTTAGCCAAGGCTATGGTGTCACAAGTTTCTTCCCAGGGTTTCAAGCCTCCTTTCTCCATGGCTGCCTCTCCCAAACCTGCTGCCTCTCCCAAGCCTACTGCATCTAAGCCCTCTGTGACACCCAAGCCTAATGCATCTCCTAAATTTTCATCCAAGTCCACCTCATCCCCCAGGCCTGCAACAACACCCAGTTCTTCCAGTTCAAGTGCACTAGTTTCGCAGAGTAGTCACTCCAGCAACAACTCCCTTCATAAACAGACCAGTGGTGTAAATGTCAGCAGGCAGTCTCCCACGGTGAATTTGCTGCCCTCTAATCGCACCTCAGGCCTTCAGCCTGCTAAGAACCCTCAGGCTCCTTCAAAATTGCCCAACTCTTCTCCTTCTGGAACTGTTGGTAAAAATAATTTGGGTGGGGTTGGAATGAATGTAGCTGCCAGCAGAGGCAGTAACCTTAACTCAAGTGGAGCTAGTAGGACTAGTCTGTCTGGGGGAGCAGGAAGTGGAACACAGGGTGCTACTAAACAGTTGTCAACTCCACACAGACCATCTTCTGCCTCAGGGTCTCCAGTTGTAGCAGCCAATGTGCAGGTATGCATCTAATGAGTTTGGCTTTAAACCTACACTAATATTTATCATGTTTATTTTGTAAACATTATTTCTTGGAATATTTTTTTAGCAAGTTTCATAAATTTAATGTTTATACTCTACAGAGAAAAATGCTAATGTTAATGAAACTAATTTGTACTAGTGAATAAGTGTTTCCAGCTGATAAGAAATGGAAGGATCAGCATGGGACAAATCCTCACTGTAAAAACTTAATTGGTCTGTACTTTGGAACAGAATTTTTTAACTTTCTGTAACCATATTCTCAAGGGTTGTGGTATTTTCTTGCATTATTGTTTTTGTGTGTTCTGCCATATTTGTAACAATAATGGTCATATGAGAAGGTGTCTGAGTACACTGGTTGCCAAGCTTGTGATTAACTTGCAAAACTAGACTTCAATTGCTCATGGTTTGAATATAATGTAATACTTGTGTTTAAAATTTTCAGTTATTAACACTTGCAAGAGCTTTCTTTTAGTATTTGTGGTTAAGTATGTGTTTTACTTCATAGGATCCAGTCAAACTGAATGAGATACCTCATTAATATATAAATATCCTAGAATGAGACCTTATGCAGAAGTTTATCAGTGGAGAGAAGTCATCCTAAAACGTTTTGAAAATGCTGTTCTAAAACCCATACAAGCCTGTTAGACAGCCTGCTTTCACAAGTTATGCTACCCTTCTTACTGGGAATTATTTAATTGCTGAGGTTGTTTGAGGTTTTCCACTCTATTATTCCCTTCATCCTGAAGTCTTTTCTGCTTAAGCAGTATTGCTGCAAATCATGTTGAGTATTTGGTAAAGCTTTGTAAGTTTTGGACAACATACAGCTATTACATGGAAGTGATGCATACTCAGCTTTGAGCAATGATTTAGAATCCTTCCTTGCTCTCAAATTTTCTTCTTTGTGCAGCTGAAAAACTGGAGAAGGATTGTTTTTACAGGACATATCAGTGGTATTTCATCCTGCTTTACCTTTAGTCTATTCAAGTAATGTCTGGCAGGTTATGACACAGCCTTATTATTTTGAGTACTTTGAATTAAAAAATATAACCTATGTGCTGTTTAAGAGCCACTGAGGTACCACAGAGGGCTTAGAGAAGAGCTGAGCCAGACACAGTGTAGTTTGAGTGGCTTGGAATGTGCCTGGGGGAGACGGGATGGACTGAGAGTTGTTTCTTCCTTGTAATCAACAGAATCGTGGGGACACAACTGCTGTGATGTAGAGGATAATGTGAAATGGGTCAGATAGAAGAGGGAAATAAATAGTACTCTGTGTTGGATGATGAGATTAATTCTGGTGGACCTTCCTATAGTCAAAATCAGAAACACTGATGGCATGGGAAATGCATTTTGGCAGATAGTGACATTGAAGAGGACTAGAGAGTGTGATGAATAATTAAGTAACGTGAGTGCATACTGCGAAACAACAAAATGGGGTATATGGGTATATGGAAGGGGCAAATCAGCTAGAGGTACTGCATAGCATATGTTATCACTAAAATAATTACTGTGATTTTGAATTCGGGGGTTTTGGACACTTAAGTTCCTTTGATAACCTAGAAATGGTTCAATAGAAAGGTACAAGGAAGCTAAACCATGGAATAAGGCTGTTGCTATTATGCAGATTGAGTATCTTCAAGAGAATGTTAGAATCATATTGCCTCCTGGACCAAGTGTACTAAGGGAAGAGATGTGTGATGGAGGGCTTTCTTTAGCCTTAAAGAGGTAATGGCTGTCAACTGAACTTAATCAGTTCCAGACTAGTTGTTAGGTACAATGCACCAAGAAGTTTGGTACCCCTCTTAATCTTCCATATCACTGAGATTGAATCTTCCTTCTGTTAAGTGATATAATTCCTATCCAAAATTCTATGAATGGACAGTGGTACCTGAATTACTCATTAGAACATTGTAGTCTGCTTACATCAAACTTCAGATTAGATGATTTCATGTCATAATAAGGATGTTCCTAATGAGGAGCAGCTTCCAGTAAGTGCTTCCCTCCTTTACCCTTCTGATTGACAGAATTGTTTACCAGAGTATAAGCTTACACTTGCTCGAACTTCACAGAAATTTTACTCTTTAATACTCTTAAGTTATATCTTAAGAATGGAAAGCCAAAGTAATCTAAAATTTAGTAATTTGTGTGTGTGATTTCCTTAAAAAGCTCTACGTGTTATTAAAGAGAATCTGGCTTAGACTTCTAAGGATCTTAGGGACTCAAATTTACATGACAAAGATATGAACCGTTTCTTGAAATGCTACTGCAGGCGAGATAAATAGAATCATCTGAACTGCAACTCTTACGGCATTCTCTGTAGCTCTTTCCATCACTGTTCTTTCTTCCTTTTTGAGAGTGTAAGCAAGGTCTTGTCAGAACACATTATAAAGCCACTTTCTGTTTTCAGGCATTTTACATATCCACAGTTGCAAGAGATGGCTGTATGGCTTCTATTTTGTTGCACAGTATTTTGTTGTCTCTAGAAGTACCAATTATGTATGTTAAGTTTTTCATTCCTTTTTTCTACTGGTGGGGTGGAGTATATTATAGAAGCTGTCACTCCTAAGATAGCCAACACAGACACTTGCTATCACATCTCATCACTAGCCGCACTTACAGCAGCAGCTAAGCTTTCATCTCAACACCTTAAAATCAAAACTGGCAGTAGAAACATGATCCCTGCTAGTTCTTGTCACTTTGCTATTTCTGGAAGTTGCTATTGCAGAACTCCAAAGAGATTTCATTTTAAGCTTGGTTGTTAAAATAATTTTAAGTTTTGACTTTCTTGTATAAATGCACAGGTTTGAAGTCCTATTCAATCTGAGTCTTTTAAACTGAAAGATCAAAAATATTTGCTTTGTTGTAGATCATTAGATAATTGAAAATTAGCATATAAAATTAGTATATACACAATGAAGGAAAGATTATTAAACAAGAGTGAACTGTACTGTTAGGGAAATTAATGCAATTTGGGAGCTGTTCTAGCTAATCTTCAGTTTTCACTTTTAAACTGAGGTGAACTTAACTTTGTTGTGACATACTTAGAGTGGAGAGATTATTTTCCTTTGCTTTTTGCTTTGACATGTGCAAACACACCTGTACATACAAATGTATGTTTGCATCTTGGTAACCTGACTTCTAGTGTGAGGGTTCCTGCATATGAATGTTAGTTTTCAAAAAGCAGCCTCTTTAGAAATAGTTACTCTTCTGCTAAGACCCACATTTGTAGAGTAATACTGCACTTCTAAAGAACTTCAGCTCTGCATCTGCTAATTTCGTATTAACCTACTAGATGTTGCATTAGATTCTGATCTTGCACCCAGTGCATAATTAGAAAGGAGATAAATTGTCTGCAAGGTTGGTGAGAGAGACATGAGATTAACCATGCTGTCATGTCTGAGTCTACTTGTTTAGCAGGTTGAACAGTGGGAAGACCACCAAGGTGGGTACTTATTATGAAGTGTATTAAACTATTAATAGGGCCACACTTTAAAAAGAAAATCATTTATTCTTATCTCCTTAAAGAATACAACTCAAAGCTTTAAAATCTTGAAGTACTCCTTTTCTTTGTACAGTCAACAGCAGGAGCATCGTTACTGGCTAACGCCTCACCTCTGACTTTAATGGCATCACCCCTGTCTGTAACCAGTCAGAATGTGACGTCTGCACCATTAACTCCTTTTGGGATGCTGGGTGGCCTTGTTCCTGTGACCGTGCCCTTCCAGTTTCCCTTGGAGCTGCTTGGCTTTGGGACGGACACAGCTGGAGTGACAACCACCTCGGGATCTACCTCAGCGGCTTTCCACCACAGCCTAACTCAGAGTAAGTGGAATTAGTTACTGCACTGTGCTGTTAGGAAAGATTATCCTTAACAAGGAAATCAAGAAGGGAAACATTAGACTTCAGAAATGCTCAGCCTTGGTTCATGAAAGTCCCTACAGGAGAGTAAATGTGATTTCAGTGCTGGTAAAACTTCAGTTTATGTAACTATCACTTGATAGGTTTTAACTGTAGTGCTACAGTCCATGTGCATAGTTTCCAACATGCTTTTTTGGGAATGCTATCTTGTATTTAGTTTTTGCTGTTAAGCTATGTCTTCAGAAACATCTGCAAATTAGCATGCTACTCTGGCTACATTATGAAAATAAAAGCTTCCTATTTAACAAAGGCTGCTGTGTCCTTAATATTTATTTTTCAGCTTTGTTCTCATATTGTTTTCCAGACTTACTGAAGGGTTTACAGCCAGGTGCTCAGCACACAGCAACGCTGTCTCACTCACCTCTGCCTGCTCACTTGCAGCAAGCTTACACAGGTAAAGACCTTTTTTTTTTTTATTACTTAATTGTAATTTAAAAGTGATATTTCTGGTCTAGATTGAAATAAAACATACGAGAACTTACATTGTTTCAGAGAAGACACAAGACAGAGATAAGCTTTGGTAGCAGTAGGCAGTACAGAACAATACCTATTGTATTACAGCTGTATTTTGGGAACCTGAACAATTTTTTTCTGATCTTCACTGTCCAGAACAATAAAAGTTAAAAATATCCAACAATACTTTGTTGTACTAGTTCTAGAAGCCGAAATATGCCAGTTCAACTAGTCAGGTAAAAAGGGAATACTATTTACTAGAGCCTAACATGTGGTTGTGTACTGACTCTCTGTAAATCTGCCTAAGTCTGTATTGATATTTGTGGTTTCCACTCAATTTTGATATCTCCTTCAAAGGAGAAGCTGGCCTTCTATATAGAAGCTTCTTGTTTCTTGCGTGTGAATAGTGTGGTGGTTTGCTAATGGAAGATCTGCCTTCCATGGGAATTTTATTCTTTATAAGAGTTGCATGTTTTGATTGAGAAGCTTGATGCAGAACATTTCTTTTTTCTGTTTACAAAGCTTAGAGCTGAAAACTATCATAAAGCTTTAGAAGGTATAGTTTAGAGTGTACTTCTCAATTTCTACCACCTGTATGTGGTAGGCTGGGCTTTTTGCCAGGAGAAGGGTAGCAGCGGCTTGGTGGGGATTCTTTATCCTATTCTTGGAGTCCTCAGCACCAAAAAATTAGGCAGTGTTGTTGTAAGGGGCTGTGAAGCAAGCTATTTGGTAATATTTATTATAGCCTTAATTTTTTTGTCATACTAAGTGCAATGGGTTGAATACTAAAAATGCTGTATTACACTTAAAGACTACTAAAGAAAGGCTTGGGTCTAAAATTTCTTCTCAGTATCCCAAACTGCAGCTTAGTCTTTAGAGATGATACATTTTGTTACGAAGCATACCATCTCTGATTTCAGCAGTGCGGTTTCAAATAAATGAGCTACAGAGAAAATGCAGTGTCTTCTATCCCTATAAAGATGACTTTTTGGGGATGCTAGAGCTAAATTTGCTGTATTCTCATCTCTATTGTTGTAAGTAATAAAAAGAGTGGTTCGCTCATGCTTTTATTTTATCCCTTTTCCTGTCTTTAAACTACAGATGGAGGCCAAAGTAAAGGGGACACTAAGTTACAGCGGAAAAACCAGTGACTTCTGGACAAGCAAGGGAGCTGAAGCAGTTCTGGTTAGCTGACAGAATCTGCCCAGTTGGGAAAGTGCTTATTGTCACAGGGCTGCTGTTTCTGTCGATGTTTACATATTCTGATCCCAAGCACTGTGGTGAGAGGAAGAAGAAAAATAAAACAATACTTGATCAAAGAAAGAAGGAAAAGGAGGACTGGTCCTCCTGGTCATGCAGACTGGTCATGGTTTGATCTTGCCTAATGAAACAAACTTTTTTAATGTATTCTGATTGGCTTTTAAAAGAAATTGATTGTCAAACCCACAGCAGCACAAACATTTTATTTCTGGGTGATGCCCAATGAAAGTGTGAGATGAGCTAGAATAGGTTTCTTGATCCACTGTGGAAGGTGGAATCATCCACTTCATTAGTGCCCAAAGTGCCCAGTATAAGCTTCTGTGTAGGTCCTGAGTGTACTTTTATGGTTGTGGACCAAAGGTTACATAGAGTAGTGGTGGTGCTGGCGTACTTGGGTTATAATCAAACCCTTACACAAAAGAGTTTGATATGAGCATTTTCCAGCTTTGTAAGGCTGTTTGGCTTCAAGGGAGCCTACAGATGTACTCTCATTATAGTGCTGTCTTCAAAAAAAGATCTCCTGGTGTATTGAGATGTGAGACACACTACTGGGAAATCTCTTACTTCATTTGTTTCCTTTTTAATGCAAAGATTCTTACTGAAAGGAGGGAGAGGATGGAAATTTCATTTATGTGAAAAACTTGTATTTTATTGGTCAGACTAGCATTTCTTCCTACATCTTTTTCTTGTAAAGGCACACTGATTATTTCAGTCCTTCCTTTCATTACACTTGTTCTTTACCTTGTGCTTATCTGCTACTGAAATTAAGTAATGTTCTGTTCATTAGTTTATAAAACAGAAACAGTTCTTTCTTCATTCTAGATCTTATTTTTCATCCAACACCTCCTGAAAGCCATGCATTATACTCATTAGCTAGTAGAGCTGCTTGTGACATATTCCAGAGCCAGGTTAATACTGCTTCAGGCATTAGCCAAAGAGGAGTTGTTCCAAAGTGACCAGAGGTGCCTTCTCTTCTGGGGGCTGAATGGGTTGTCTCTAGCATTTCCAGCCCCTGCTGGCCTGGGGAGTTCCTGACCTGAACTGTTCCTTACATGGTAGCACAAAACTGCAAAGCTGGCTTTTTTTAATAGCAATACATCAACTGGTTCATTTGTCAGATTAGGAAGTATCCAGCACATGTTGCACTTTCAACACTAGGACAGAACTTTTGCTGTTGAGTCCCTTGCACTGTCAGATAAACAGTGAGAATGGCAGAGATTGAAATAAGTCAAGGGGAAAGGAGCAAATAATACAGTATGATGCCCTTTTCCTTCAACCCCATGACATTCCTTTTTCAGAGTTGCTGAAATTCCAAGTAGTTAGTCTTTCCAGTAGTCCGATTTGAGACTGAACCAGTGACTGCTGGTTACTATCACATCTTCCAGAGACGCTTTTACTCATGGTTAATGAATCTTCAATGTTTTTTGCTAGATTAACTTATAGCTTACAGGTTTCTTTTACATGTGATTTATTTTTCTTAGACCAGACAACAATTTCTTTTCTATTTAGAGCTCATTTTAATTTTATATGAATATATATATGTGAATTTAAAATAATATATATTGTGTATTTAGTATAAAAATGTTGGGTTGAGCTCAGCAATAAATGTTTTTGCACAACACTTTTGTGAAAGACAGATTAAATTAAAATAGAATGCATTAGTTCATTAATTTCACTCCACAACTACCAATTAAATGCTTTTTAGCTAGTGCTAATGTTTTGTATGTGGTATGTTGATTAGATAAGCTTGCATCTCTGTCAAGGTTACTTAGGGTTGAAATATACAGCTGTTTAGGCTCTGACATTCTTAATACTCAGTAGATTCTATCAAAATACCATAAGCTATTTAGAATGCAAACTTTATCTGTTTCTTTCCTCTTCAGGAAGTGTTGAAGGAAGAAAATTTCTGTGTTTTGAGGCCTAACAATTCTATGAGGATTCTAATTCTCAGAACTGTGTCAAACCTGATCCTTTTAAGGATGCATGTAGCTAGGGGAGTTGCAGCAGTGATCCATAAGGCAGCAATATATTTTTAAAAAAACCCTGTCCTAAGAGTTCTACCTCTTCTATGTTTTCCTCATTGAATCATCTTGTTGAAATTGCCATCTTTTTTTCTTCATACTTAGTGAAATTTTAGATTAGGGAGACTTGGAGCCCTTTAACTACAGCACAGATTTCCTTTCAAAATTCCTTTTTTCTTGGAAGTATCATTTGGAAGACTTCATTTGAGAAATATCCTCTCTAAACATGCCTGTGTCATGTTGATTTTCTCATTCTTGAGGAAACAAGTAAACTAATACTTATTGAGGAAATTGGTAGTAGGATGATTAATAAAGATGACCGTACATTGTTTGTGAAGCTGGTTCAAACAGCCCTGAGAGGATAACTGTTCTCAGTCATTACACTCTTGAGCTTCTTTAGAGAATTGGCAGTGTAGCAATGAAAAGGTTTATATTCCCTGTTTCCCCTGGTTCAACCTAGCAAGACTAAATCAAGGGAAGTACTAGGGTATCTCCCAGAGACATTCACAGGTAGCAGAAAGAAGATGGGCAAGTAAAAGATTTCTGCAACATCCAGATGCAAAATTAGGTTAATGTTTTACTGCTTTCTGCACAGCAGCTCTTCTACAGACATTTCCTCTCCCCACGTTTTTACTACTTTTTAAGGGCCTTTGTTAATAAATAAACTGTAGTTGTACATATAATTAACCCTCCGTATTCACAAGCAATAAGAAAGCCAAGTAGAGCTGTCTGTTCTGGGCAGCAGGGCTGAACTTGGTTTGGGGACTGTAAATGAGCTAACATTTCAAGCTCTCCAAAAGCTCCAAACAATGCAAGCAATAATTTCAAATGCAGGTTTTGGGTGTTAAAACCATCTGGGTAATAGTTTTCTGCTACATGATCCAAAGTCCCAGAAGTCTATCTGAAATCCTTTGAGACATTTGCAAAGAAAGAAGGCAGGCTAAGTGATAAAAAGGCTGCAAATTTCCTGATACCTTGGGATATAACTGCAGTGTTCTCCCACTTTGCAATGCAAATGACCTAAATTACTTTGTTTAGCCTTCTCCATTGATTCAAGATACGTAATACTAGTCAAACTGTGGATGCTGTGGGTTTCACATCTGTTTTCTGCTAATCAGAAGTAACTTTTAATTAACCTGGGTACTGCTTCTTGTTTGATCAAAGTTGTCTGATGCACAGATTTGGGGGTGGGACAGGTGCCAAGAGCCTGTTCACCACAGTACCATCTCATCTGACCCTTCCTCCACACTCCTCCTCCACTTGGTGCAAGACCCTTGAGGACATGAAAACTGAAATACTGCAACTCTCCCAGGCTGTCATCAGTTGTGTGAACCATTAACCCTCTGGGAGTCATCTGGACTCCAACTAACTTTATCACATTTGCTGCTACATTCATAAAATGAACTTTTGGCTGTATTTATTAGCAAATTTTAATCTAGTTTACAGTTTGTTTGATTTTTCTTTTGCATAGTTTTTTGCCCACAGATAGAAGTGTTGAGGTGTTTGGGTTGATTTTTTTTTTGTTATTTTTTTTTGGTCATAATTGGTGAAGGCACAGTGGTCCCTCTTCTGCTTTTGTTATGAATTTCTTTTGAAGTTGGCATTGCAGGGAAAATGTACAGCCAAGCCAAGTTGTGTAAGGCTTAATCCCACACCTAACTTCTATAATTTGAACTGGGGGGGAAATCATTAAAGGGACACTTGCTTTTTTGTTTGGATTTGTTTTCCATGATATGAACCAGAAGGTGAAAGTAAGTAAATGACTGATTAATTAACACTTCATGCAATTTTAATTTTATAGACATTTAAAGGTTGGTAGATTTTGGTTTGTCCTAGCTCTGGGGAATTGGCTGTTTCCCTCCATGACTTACTTGATTCAGGCCTTTGTCCTTTGTTTAAGTGCCTTTTTTTTATTTTATTTCCCTGCCCTCTTTAAACTGTTCTCAGAGATCCTGAAGTGCTGGAAAGCATTTTGGAAGAAAATCTTAAGCTTGCCGAGATGGCTTTATGCTGTTATACTATTTTTTTTTCCTTTTGTAAAGAAGAAAAAGTGTATATTGTATGTAAGTTCATAGCTGCTGTACCATGGCACTCGTTCTGTGTGCTTTGTGCGTGCTTTCTCTCACACTCACATGAACTCATGTTCATGCACACACATACTCAACAATATTCCTGAAAAACTTGTTCATCCTTCAACACTCTGCTGGCTCTGTTGAACATTTAAAGGTGAACGCTTGTGCAAAGATGGCAGTAGAATAAAAGTGTGTGTGTGCATAGATGTGCATGAGAGAAAGGAAATGGCTAGTGGGAATGTAACTTCTTGCATTTTTCTCTGAAAGTTTTCAATTTGGATGTTAATCAGGCCATGAGTAAAACATTATGGGCCCTGTCTGGCAACCTTATTAAATACTGGAGTATTTCACGCAGATACTGAGTGAGGCAAAGAGATGTGGCTGACAAACAACCCCAAAGAGGTATAAGGGAAAGAAGCAGCTTGCACGCAGTTTGAGATAAATTGCAAAGAATTTTGTGTGCAGCTCATCACAGCTGCTTGACATCAGTTTTTGCAAGGATTCTCGAAGTTAATGCTTAATACCATACATCATTTTTAAGAAGGAATTTGGTAAATCCTGCAAGAGTGCAGCCGCTAATTGAAGCTAAACCTGGCTGTGCTTCACATGATGTCTAATTCATTCTCCACAAAGTACTTTTCTAGTTCTTTTTCTCAGTTTATTGAGATTTCATTAATGGATTGTTCTGTTAATGAACAATTAAGTTCATGTATTGTTAGCTGCAAGTGAACCCTCATATTAATGTCTGCACTTGTCTCCTTGTCCTCTAACAAAATGAGCAGTCTGCAGTAGATCACCTAGTGACTTTAAGAATTATGTGCTGAGGATCTAACTTATGATTATATAAACAGGCATACCTGAAAGTAGCAATATATCTGTTGACCAGCTGCTGAACATTAGGTAACATACAACCACACTGCTAGACTGTGCTAATTCTGTGATGTGCTTCACCTGGAGAAAGATCTGATTTTGAGTTGCAATAGGAAAACGAGGTGTTGAGCTTCCAGGCTAGAAATGGAATGAAGAGTCCTTCATAGGTGGAGAACCTATTGAGAGAGCAGAAAATAACACGATTCTATCAAAATACTACATATTCCTGTGGCAGAGAATTGCTATTTAAGTTCTAGGCTTATCTTCACATGTTTGACTGAACCTGTAAACTAGGCTATAGGTGGATTTCTTTTTACAATCTAATAGCACCAGTCAAAGGGCTATTGCTGATAGCTCAGACAGAGGATCCTGCTGAATCTGCTGTAGGTGCATCACTGAAGTTAGTTCAGTGGAATTTGACGCATCCACCTGTAGCAGTAAACGGAGTTCTTCTGTTGCTGTTTAATTCACTTGCAGCACTTGTTCTCATTATCCTAGGCTGGTCTGTGAGGTAGGAAATCTGCAGTTGGTGATGGTAGTTGGCTGTTGCAACCTTATTTTAACAAATGCAGCTGTTAGGAAAATCTATGTCTGTCCACTGCTTAATAAATCACTGCCAAAATAAGCAGCCAGAAGTATGCTTATTGGGCTACTGTAAAGATAACTATTGTGTAGGAGAATGCTTTGTTTGTGGGAACTTCTGATGTGGCTTCATCCTTTTTTTCTATCACCCAGTGATCCCTTGCTGCTGTAATAGCCTTTTGGGGCCATAGAAAGCCCTGCTGCTGCTATGAGTTATGCTGAGAGATCAGCATGGCCTGGAACTGGCCCAAAACTGGGGAAGTACAAAGGTTCCCTACAGCTGTTTTTGCACACTCTTTATAAATAAACTGTGCTAATCTTGTCAGTAGTCAAGGATATAAGTCTGTATTTTGTAGCCATTTTCGACAGCTATAATTCTACAGAGCAACTCTGGGAGGGGGTGGGGAGAGGTTCGTGTTTTGTATCTAGAAGTGAATTTCAGTCTCTTTCCTTGCCATCATCTGCTTAAATAATAATCATTGACTAGGAAGTTTCATTTTACGGTGAAGTAATGCAAAGCAAGCAGTGTACACTATATTTGACTCCTATTGTGCTCAATACTAAGGGGTTTTGGATTGGTTTTCTTTCCACTAACAGTGTATGCAGGTGTATTTTAACAACAGATTTATGTTTGTTACTGTATAGTACTGAGAGAAAAGCAGAGGGAATCAGCCAAAACCATGCAGGAGGCACCACTATCAGAGGCCAAACCAAGCAGCTGTTGAGGCAGCCAGAGCTTCTTAACCAGGTCTCAACAGAGGAGTAGGGAGTGAGGGGAAAAACTTGTGTTCTCAGCTTTTTCCAGTTAAGGCCTTAGTTTGATTAGTAGTCACTAATATCAACTATGCAGATAAGTATTTATGTGTTTCAGTGTTACATGCTACCCCTCCTAACACATGCTGAAGTTTTACCCAAAGAAAATGGAATATTTTTTGAATGTCTGTACTGCAGAAGTCTTTTTTGCTAATGTGAAAAAAAGGTTGTATTTTAAGAAAGAAACTGTTTCACTGGGGCAATGCCTTGTGTCAAGTGTCATGAAGTTGCTTCCTGAGGGAAGCTGAAAGCACCTCTTATGACAGGTTTTAGTTTTGAGAGGTTTTTATAATACTCAGCTCTCAAAATTGGTTTAAGAAACTACAGTAATGTTTTCAGATGTACAGATTGGATCTGGGGAGGAACTAATGAAACATCCCAGGTTTCCTTCCAATATCAGAAGTGAATTAAATTGATTTCTCACTTAAGTGAAGTTGCTTCTAAACAGGGGGAGTTATCAGCTACACAGCAGCTGAACCTTTAAATAAAGACTAAATTGCAATTCCCACTATTTCTCACTGATCTTTTAGTCGTCTTGTATGTGACTACAAACACAATTTAGCTCCGAGGTGAGAAACTGTAGTGTGTGTTTTATTGCTGGTGTTCCATCATGTAGCAGTTAGTACCATGTTCTTGCATCGTTCTCAAGATACATACTGGAAATAGATGGAGAAATTTTATTTTTGGACTACTGTTTAAAAAAAAGAATACAAAATGAACTACTATTACCCCAAAAGTCTACTGAGCAACATTATATTTTAGCAGTTGAACCTAGTACCCTTGTTATGTGATTTGTCTTGTCTTTTACTGAGCATTAGAAGCATTTCATGAGTAATCCTTAAATGTTTGCATTCTCTTAACATCAGGTGCTTGCAATCATAGGGCACCTGTGATTATAACTTCTGATGATGCAAAAGCATTATGTTTGGAATATTTGAATGGGGGGGAGGGGAGGGAGAACCAACAGGTGTGAGTGCAAGTCTCTTTAGGTCTGCCTGACAGAAGCTCTGTTAAGAACTGATCATCTAAATACATTCCTGCACAGCTGATGGGTAGTGGGGATCATCCCCTCAGCAGAGATTTTGGCCTCAGTTTGGTGTCACTTTTATTCTATCTGTGTTTTAGCAAGTTTAGATACAGCCAGCCTGACTTGGTGTCATGTCCAAGACAATGAAAGACCAAGGAGGAGATGACACATTGTTTTCCCGCTTTCACTGAGTAGCTCAGAACAAACAGCTGGTCAAGTGTTGTAAGTACATGTTAAATAACAGCATTCCTTGGCTTCAGACAGAGGAATGAGCAGTTACTATGAGATGGCTAACCTGTTTGATTTGGTGATTCCTGTGATGCTTTACTCAGTCCAGCATTAGTCTGTACAGGTCACCTTCCTCCTTTTAATACTCGAGTATTTTGGATCATAGGGCTTAGTGATGGAGAGAGGATCCTAAGAGCATCCAGAGAAATGCTCCCTTCTTGTGACAAGCCTCAACAAATAAATGCAGCTACATGTGGGTGGTTAGTACCACTTCTGTTTGGTTTTTTAGGGTGGTGTGTTCCAGTAATTTCAAGGGATACTGTGTTTTAAATGTGTTTTCTTTCTTCTCTCCTTATAAAACTGGACCTGAACGCAAGTTCTGAGTTGTTGTGTTTTGTTTTGGGGTTTTTTTTGGTAATAATCTCAGGACCTGAAAGATTGTAGCATTTAGTGTGTCTTAAAAATTATGTACTGTACCAGCCATGGATTTTGTAAATACACCTGTCTCCCTTTTTTTGTATTTTAATTTTTTTAAAGTGTGTAAGGCTCATAGCCAGTGGAACTGGTGCCTGCTTGATTTCCATCCTGAACTACAGCAGGAGAAGGAAGAAGCTGTTGCCACAAATGTCCGCATCAGTTCCAGATGTGTACATTGTTCTAGTTGGTTACTCTTTTGTTGGTTGGAAAGCTGGTTTGTTTCCCTGCACGTTCCCTGTTGTGGCCAGCAAAACCCTATTGGGGAGACCAATTTGAACTCTCTTCTGTGTGACTACTTGATGTTTTCACTCCTTCCAGGTACTCAGGTTTGCCATCCCTGAGAGGTATGGCATTTTCAGAGGTCAGGACTCTTGTCCCTCTGAAAGAACAGCTGGAGCAGCATTACTCATTTTGTTAATGCTTTTGTCCAAACACATGAATAAGCTTTGTGTCTTGCATATCTTGTGGGTAATGTTGCTTCCACCTGCTCCTAGAGGGACTTGTCCTTATTTTTTTTTCCTGCTTTCCTGAGAGGAGTGCAAAGGTACTATTTTTTTGGCAGCAGCCTTTGCTCCAGGATCTCCCTCCTTGCTGGCAGCCCCCTGTTCTGAAGTAGGAGCCTTACTACATTTGGCCTAGCTCTCCCTGTCTCTCACTGTGACAGGCTCAGTGTACTTTTTCTTTAGTGTCTTGTGTCTGTGCTGTATTAAATAAAGAGGAATGTACATATTAGCCCGGCTTCCATGATTTCTCACAAAAATAAAAGATGTTTAAGAGTTTCACTGGAAGAATTGTCACTTGGAGTTTTTTTCCTTCGGTTTTTCATGGAGGGGGGAGGAAGGGGCACTACCTTTCTTCCGTCAGAGCCCCCATGCAAGCAAGGGGGCAGCATTTTAAAACAACCGAAGCTACTCCAGCTGCTGGGCGGGGCTGCGGAACGTCTTCCGGCACAGCAACAGCGCGCGGCGTGGCGCTGCCCAATCAGCGGCGTCTGGGGTGTTGTTAAAAGCGGGGGGGGCGGAAACAGGAGCCAACTACCGGCGCAGCAACAGACTCGACAGGATAGCCCCAGTGGCCTAATGGATAAGGCATTGGCCTCCTAAGCCAGGGATTGTGGGTTCGAGTCCCATCTGGGGTGGGCGTATTTTTTTCCTTCTGTGTGGCCCCAAAGGGGCTACGCGAGGCTTAAACGGCGTTGGATTCCCTCACCCCGCCGGGCTAGGGCTCCTGGAAGTTCCGCGCCTCTCCAGTTGGTTGTCGTTTTAAGACCTCAGAAATACGCCGCCATCTTCTACCCCCCCCAGTTCCCGCCCGTCGGGGGAGGGGAGGAGCGGAAGATGGCGGCTCTGGGTTCGCCTCTGCGGACCTTCCGTGCGCTCCTGCGTGAGCTCCGCTATGCCAGCGGCCGCCCCTATCGCGACACCCCCGCCTACCAGCTCATAGCCAAGACCTTCCGTGCACACCGGGTAGGCTCCAGCTTCCCCTAGTCCACACACTTGTCCCCAACGAGGCGGGGAGAGGGGGGGACCTCGCGGCTTCCTGGTGAGGTGAAGCCTCCCGAGGGTCTTTTTCCTTCCCTGTCGGCAGGTGACCAGCCAGAAGCTGTGCCGGGCGCAGCAGGAACTGCACTTCCAGGCCGCCACCTATCTCTGCTTGCTGCGCAGCGTGCGGGAGCACACCGCCCTCCACCACGAGTACCACGGCAAGGGCGAGCGCTCGCCTGAAGAGGTCGCCGGCCTGGTGGGCTTCAGGTTGCCTCAGCAGCCCGGGGGGAAGGGCTGAGATGTTTCTGCTGCGTTACCTACTTACTCGGGTTAAATAAAACATCCTAGAATTCTCAAAATTGGGATTTTTTCCCTTGTGTGTTTTCTCTCAGTTTCAGGTTGCCGATATGGTGCGAGATGCCGATAAAGGCCCGTTGCTCACTGTGTTTTGTCAGCCAGACTCACCGCTTGTTCTGATGGTGTGACAGAGTAAGAAGCAGCCTCCACGGAACGACGGCGGGGTGTTTTGTAGTCAAAAAACATGGCAAGGTCCTTACTGTGAAACTCGTCATCTGAGAAGTTGTAAGGGTTGTTGTTTACCTCTCAGAATCTATGGTAAGGGAATTTGCCTCCTCAGCATAGCGTTTTCCAGCCACATCCCACCTGTGGGAAATTTTCTACTTTTCCAAGAGGCCAAATGGGGTTGTTTTGGAACATTGGTGGATTCTGGTGAGCTCTGCAGTAGCAAAAACCTCTTTCACCTTCGAAG
>VZTY01021849.1:0-10439 GCA_013400935.1 Turnix velox
TCTCTATGTCTTTTTTGTACTGGCAGAACCAAAAGCTCTGTGACAAGTCTGAACAGAGGAGACAAAAACCATCAGGCTGAAGAGACCAGCTCACAAATCCAAAGCAGATGAGAGGGGCATGCACAAAGCAAGCACTGCCAGAAAAATACTTTATATAGGACAAGGGAAAATATGTCAGTGAGCCGCTGGAGTAATTAGACATGAAAACAGGCAGTGCTGCTGGGCAGGTTTTCACAGAAAATCAGCATACACGGATGGAAGACAACCAACAAAGGTCTTCAAATGGAATACAAGTAAGGTAATGCAAATAACCTATAGCACACTCAGCAGTTCACATGAGATGTGCTGGGATAATCTCAGAAAATCTTCTAAAGGAAAATTAATAAATAGATAAAAACTTTCACCTGAGAGCAGCCGTGCTGGTACTTAGCTAAGTCTCCAGCATAATACTTGAGTATCATGGTTATGCTGACAAGAACTGGGACCAGCATTAAATCTAATCTCCAAAACAGGAAGGCTACATTCATGACAGCTTTTAGCACTGAATGGGGTCTGCTCCCAGCTCCCAAACTGTGGTCAGGAATTGCTTACTAGGGTGAAAGCTGATTCAGGTCAAAAGCACGCCAGAGACCCTTTTCAACAGCTGAACACTATGGATGAGAATAGGCACCACTCTCAGGCACTTTGTAATTCACTGCATAAACACAATTGGCAACTTCCAGCAGAAGTCTAATTCCTGCCATGCACCTACAGTTCCTCTAGATACTAAGCTATACACAAAGATTGTATCAATCTTTATTGGAAGGTGCTATATAGAGACTACTGCTGTTCCTTGGTAGTAACATCCAGCTCCAGCTTTGTTTTAAAGAGGTCTCTGTGACTTGGAGAGTCACTAAAGAAATTCGTTCTCTGGACATGAGAAATTGATAGAAAGCCACAGCAACAAACAGAAGCATCAGATGCTGCCCAATGGTAGCCTGCAGAAGAGTGTTCCTAGAAAAGAGGGAATTCAAGCTTCAGCAAACTACTGGGCGTTACCACAAGGGTTATATACTTGGAATAATTTTTTTGGATTTACAAAAGGCATTGAACAAGGATCTCCTCAAACGTTTTTTAAGGGTAGGAGGGCAAAAAATAGAAACAGAAACCAGCTTTCACATGGAGATCAGGGAATTATAGGGAACTGTGCATTTCACCATCTATACAATTAGTAAGTAACACCAAACAGTGTAAGGAAGATGATAAAAAGCCCAGGAAAGTCCTTCTACCATTCCCAAAGCAGAAGAGAGCAACGGCAGCAGAGCAGGAAACAGTCATGCTTTCAAATCAGCTACACTCTTCTGGGTAAATCTAACACAGCTGAAAAAAAAGTTATAGATCTGGCAATATAGCTAATTTTATATTTAGATGGTTCTTAAAATCCAATGTTTAAAAATATGTGTGGTAATAGAAATTTCTTCTTGATACCCACCTCTGCCCTTATTCATTAACTATGCCAGTGACCAGAATAAATAATTTTTCACGTCTTTACACTATTAAATTAACCTAGAGTGATTTTAATCTCTGCTCTTCCCTGGTAACATCTGTGACACAACACATGGTGTCGTATCTCTTTATGTCCCATTATGCTTTCGATCCCACTTTTCCAAACATGAGTTTCATTTCCCTGGCCTCTGCTTCCTGCAGTGACCAGCCCTGTTTTTCCCTCTGTAACTTTTCTACCAGAAGGGAAGGATTTTGTACTCACAGGAAATGTGGCTTCCTAATAGAAAATGTTTATCACAGCCATGCCTGGGCAACTGAGATGCAGAATGTCATCAGACAAAATATGTTCCCTTCCATTTTGAATGGCCTGCAGGCTAAGAAACAAAACAGGACTAGACAACAGAACAAGCACAGAACTTCAGTTCCTCTATTATTTCTGAACTCCATTGAAATTTACTACCATTGCTTACATTTTAGCAGCAAAATCAGAGCAGCTCAAGTCTTGGATGATTTGCAGCTGGATCTCCTTGTTTTCACAAACATCTGGAACCTAGTACCTAGTACCTAGACTGCACTTTTCAGTCCAAAATACACAAATTATACATTTTCAATATAAAGACTGCAGAATCTGGAAGGTATTTTAAAATGCCACCCGTAGCATTTACCTGATTTAAGTGCTTTAATTCCATATTATTCAGTGCAAGGAAAGATGCATTAGTTATCTAAAATTCAATCTGGTATCAAAAAAACCTGGAATGTACACAAGTCACACTAGTTGGGGGGGGACAAAAGGGGGAAGAATATTTTCTACCAGCAAATCTGAAAACAAGTGCATTTTTTGTTTTCTCTTGGAACAGAATCCAGACTAGGCTACTTTTTGTTACTTTCCTGGAGGGAGCACACCACTGCAGCATGTATCAGACCCTGAAAACTAACACAGGTGTTATAAATTCTTCATTTTATGTGTTCCAAGGGATTATTCTTTTTTTAATTTGCTGATAAATGTTATCTGACAATGCCTGAAATCTACATCAGCTTGCAGAGGAACGCCATGGGTGGCTACATGAGCCTCAGCAACATGAAGACTTCCTCCTCCTCCTCAGAGCTGAGTTGTATCCCCAGCTGGCTCCTGTACTGGCATGTGAACAGACTGACGAACTGCACTAATTGGTATCAGGGGATTTATCCTGTGAGAACTCCTTGCTAATACCATTCAGCACAGAAGCACTGCCCCAGTAACCATCCCATCTAGTCTGCACTGAAACCATTCCATGCAAGCTGAAGAGTACTTTAATCAGGATTCCACTCCCAAGAACAATCCATTTAGTTGTGTTAAAACCTCAGGATCCCAAGAAAAACAAGCTATCAGGAGGAGAGCAATCCTGCACACTGGGGAAAGAACAATCTTCCCTAACTCTGCTCCTCCAAAACGAACTGATCTAGGATTACAAAATCCCCTTAATACAAACATCAATCAAGACATGAGATGGGTATCAAGCACAAGAAAAATCATCATCAAAATTTGACATGACAAATAATCACAGGAGGCATTAACATTAGCCAATTTTTTCATAGAGTAGGCACACAATTAAGCAAAAATTCTAGCCAATAGCTTGTGTTATGTCAGCATTTTTCAAATGCTTCAACTAGAACCTTGTCAAAATAAATGGTGGATTTGTGCTGTATGTGCTTATATGGCAAGATTGAGCCACCCTGATACTATTACAGTGTTGTAACATATAAAATCATGAATCAGTTGCAAAATAATGACCTGAAGTATGTTCTTTTTTCCATTCTCTAATATTTCTTTACAGCACAATCCAAACAATAGCTCATAATTAAAATGATTGGAGGAGCAGACACTGGCAGGGAACACACTGCTGGCACTGGTCCTATAGCACTTCACTGTGCTGAATTTAGAACAATTACACCAGTTCCTTTCATTTTGCAGAAAAAAAGGGGGGGGTGTCGCATTTTCTATCTTATGCTCTCTATGAGCAAAATCAGTGTTCATCAAATATCCTGAAAGCAGATTCACATGTTTCTAATGAACAGCATAAGAGCATCCCTGGTTATCCTGATGCCTTTGCTCATGCTCTTTCACCTTCTTTATGGATGCTTTGAGTTATCAGTCATGACCCCCTCAGAGTTTTTTCTAGAGAAGCTTGAGCAGATCAGATATTAATAATGGAAGGACAAAACTGAAACATATTATATAGCAAGCAAAGGTGCAAATGAAATCCACATTTAAAACTACTTGATGACTTGTGAATTCTTTCAGAATCATAGAACAATTTAGGTTGGAAAAGATCCTTAAGATCATCAAGTCCGACTTCAAACCTAACACTACCAAGTTCACCACCCAATCATTTCCCTCAGCATCATGTCTATACAACTTTTACACACCTCCAGAGATGGCAACTCAGCCATTTCCCCGAGCAGTCTGTTCCAGTGCTGGACAACCCTTTCAATGAAGGAATTCTTCCTAATATCCAGTCCAAACCTCTCCTGGTGCAACTTGAAGCCATTTTCTTTCTCTCTTCTTATAACTTGTTACCTGAGAGAAGAGACTGACTCCCAACTCACTACAGCCTCCTTTTCAGACACGAGCAAGAGGATCTCTCCAGTACTCATTTCCTCCAGACTAAACAATCCCACTCCTCACAAGAATTGTGCTCTGGAGCCCACACCAGCTTTGTTACCCTGCTTTGGACACACTCAAGCACCTCAACTATTCCACACCTATGGAGCAAGAGTCATGTATACACATGACAGAGTAGAATAATCTCCCATGGCACTGTAGGGAAGCTAAAACCACACTCTGCTATTGAGCAGACATGACCAGTTGAAATAAATTCAAAAGTTATTCAGGTACCTATAGTCAAGAGGTAGCTCCACTGAACCATGAAATCATTACTTCTTTTACGTCAGGTTTTTGCTCCAGACTAGTCTTAATTCCTGGATTTTTAGAAACTTTCCTTTCCTGCACAAATCTAAAATTAATCTACTTTATTAGCATACCTGAAGCTTACCACACTATACATGGATAGGACACATACTTAGGAGATACTTTAGCAGAATCATTGCTCTATATTGCATGGAAGTGAGTTTTCAGCTTGCATAGGTACCTTGAAGTGCAAGCAGGGGTTTTTCATTCCCTAGTGTCTGCTGTCTACTGGGCAACTCACAGAGAGAGCAGGGTGGTCCAGCAGTGGTTTCTTGCTTCTAGCAGTACATGTGCTTGGGTCTGCACAGAGTCCTGTCACAATCTGGCAGACAGTTAGTTACTCATGCATCCAGTTAAAGTACTTTTTCTCTCACACATGCTCAGAGATGTAGCACTTCCCATGAGTGGCTGTGAAAAGATTTTTAAAGAGGTTCTCACAGCATGAATGTACCTCTGTTTCCTCAAAGTACTGAATAGAGGGCAAATTTGGTTCAGAAACATCATCCATGTTAGGATGTTTATAACAAGTAAGATCTGTGCGTTCATATCTCATTTGTTACCCATGCAGACCTTGAAAAAAAAATCCTCAGAGTTTTTTGGGAAAAAAAAAAGACTTGTGAATGGAGCACTGTGCAAGGAACAAGGAAGTTGTGAATAGCAGCTTGCCTTCATCAAATCACTTTGTTTCTTTTTTCTTCTCTTTCATGGTATTAAGTCTTGACTGCCTCTATCAACAGCTCCCCGGGAGCCATAACTGTGGCTGATGTTCCTAGCTTCAGTAGAAGTATGAATATCAAATATCATTAAGAATATGACATTCTAAAAATGAGAGTAAATTGACAGAATCAGCACAGTTGAAGTTGGAAGGGATCGCTGGAGGTCACTTAGTCCAATCTCCCTGCCCAGAGGATGGTCAGATAAAGCATAACTCAAGTTTTTAATGTCTACCAGGATGGAAACTCTATAGCATGACTAGGCAACTTGTTCAGTATTTGGTCCTTCAGAGGAAAAAATTCTCCTAAGTACTCTTCCTGTATTTCACCTTGTGCTCAGCACCTTTTGTTCTCTCACAGGATGCCACTGAGAAGACTCTGCTTCCATGCCTGTCCTGGTCAGAGAGAGTTTGAGGTCTCTCGCAGCCACTCTCCATGCAGTATTCTTCAGTCACGTCATCACAGTGGCTGTTTGTTGGGCTCCCTCTAGAAGTTTTGAACTGGAGAGTACAGAACTGGACAAAGGTCTCCAGGTGAAGCACTACCAATGCTGAGCAGAGCAGAAGGATCCCCTCTCTCAACCTGATGACAATCTTTCCCCTAATGTAGCCCAGAATGCTATTTGCTTTCTTTGCCACAAGGGTACATGGTCAGCTTTGTGATCATCAGGAGTCCTAGAATCTTTTCCACGGTGCTGCTACGCAGCTCATCATCCCCAGCCTGTCCTGATGCTTGGGGCTATTCCTCCCCAGGTGCAGGACTTAGTACTTCCCTTTGTTGAACATCATGACCTTCCTACCTGCCATTTCTCCAGTCTATGGTGATCCCTCGGAGAGGCAGCACAGACCTCTGGTTTGCCTCCTAGTTCTGCATCATCTGCAGAGCAAATACACATGATGTGGTTTGTAAACGCAGGTGCAGAATTACATTTGGACTTACCTTTATTATAGATTCTGGTTGTATGATTTGCACAGCCTCAAAGCTACTGAGGTCATCTTAGACTTTAAAATCACTGTCAGCTCATCCAGCAGAGGCACTCTGGGACCACTCTGCAGAAAGGCCATTTGTCTCATTGGTGCTGCATCATGCCATTCTCAGTGATGAAAATAAATCACACAGGAAAATGAAGGAGAAATAACAGCTGCTTATTACAGAAGTGCAGCAGCCCTGAGACACAAGCAGAATGTCCACACTTTTCACTGCATTTTTTCCATTTTGTGAACAATCTCCTTTTGTGGTTTATCTCTTCTTATAAGAAGGAGGGTGCCTACTTTCTATTTATATCTTCACTGGGAAAGATTCAGTGTTGTCATTTTATTAGAACACCATTAAAAAAGAAACATTCCAAACACTCAAGCAGAAAGACAAATTCATACTCATGTTTGCCTGTATTCTCTCACAGAAACACTTGAAGTGCAAAGTGTAGCATTATCTGCTTTACTTGTACATTTGTACTTCACACATCCAATGTCTTCACCACCAGATAACTCACTGTGAAGAAACACTGACATTTAACCACTTTAAGATTAATCATAATTAAAATTCCCAAATGACTCAGGATGTCTTTGCAGACAAGGGGGATTAAATTTAGTTTCCTAAACAGACATAATAAAATAATGATCTGCTTAAAAGAGAGGGATGTTGCTCTCAGGTTGAGAATTTGATGAGATTTAGCATGTGCCAAGCTGGTTTCCTGATTTGCTGCCTAATTTAATGAATATTCCCAAGCCCAGTTTCTTAATCTGCATCTCTGTTTCCTATCTGTGAAAGCAACATATTCCCACTTTCCTCTTTTCTGCTCTTATGGTATCTTGGTTCTGAAATGACAAGAGCAGAACAAGAGTTACAGATACTAGAAGGGACCAGCATTGTCATAGTAATCACAGGCTTGGGACCATTCCTAGAGGAGCTGAACACTTCTATCCTGTAACTATCTAATTTCAGTACATGCTATATTCAATAAATGCACCTAGTTTCTCTTAGGGTCTCAGTGTTCAGAGCAATTCTAACTTCACCAGAAAATGTTTTTCTTCTCTGTCTTACCTCCTTTTATTTTTATACAAAACATAGATAATGGGTTGTCCTTAAAAGAAAGTTTGGAAGTAGGCAGAATTCTTACTCCTTTCTAAAGAAACCACTTATTGGTCTATTAAAGAGAGGAAAATCACAACGAAAGAAGTGTTTCAGTACAATTTAAATACCATTCTCTGGGTGAACTTTGTTGGGATATGTTAGGAATATATAGGTACAAACAGCAAAAACACACTCTGAGGCAAATCACTGAAGATGGAATTTAGACCTGCAAGTATTAGGAATTTTTCAAAGTACTCACATATACTGGCTTTTGCATTCTCACAATGCACCTAGTTTCTTGGTTTTATTCAGTATAAGGAACAGAAGTACCAAAAAATGGTCTTAATTTTTCCATCCAGAAGTAAGAAATCCAAGAACAAGAAAACCAACTCCCTCTGAGCAAGAAATGCCATATCTGGTTTTCCAGCTCTATGAGTCATCACTGCCGATAGTCTTCAGTTCAAGGAGAGAGAAATAGCACTGGCAGGCTGCCATAACCACTCCACCACACTAGACAACAAAGAGTTAGAGATTTGGGAGGAGATTCACCATCAGGACTGCTGAAAACAGAATGGGTTTTGTTATATTTGTGTTTGTTGGAAGCACAGCAACACCAAAGCATTTCTGAGGCAAACCAAGGATAGGCAGGAAATTATCACATATGGAATTTTTCATATTTCCAGTAACTTGGCTTTTTTTTTCTTATTTAACTGAAGAATGATCATCAACTTGAGTACTTTTGTACTGGTGCCTTGCAGAAATGTGTCAAGAAATATCAACTCAAGAAATGCTTTGATATCATCCAGCCTGAAGTGCTGGCTTGCCTCTTTACACCACTTTGCAGCACCCCTCTACTTAAAGACTCTCCCAGTTTTGTATGGGCTTGAAGCAACACCATTCATCTTCTGCTTCACTGCCAGAACACTGCCCTGCCAAAGGACAGCTTTTGCTAAATAAGACATTAAGCCTGAGACTCCTTGTTGTCTTTTGGCCCGTCTTTCCCTCTGAAAGACTAACTGATGGTAAACCCTGACGGAACATACAACTAAAAGCTTATTTAAAAGTATATAAATTCAACTTGATTTTTGGCTAACTTGATCAGGTCAGTCTCATACTCAGCCTTCCACCCACACAAATGCGTGGAGTCAGGAAGACATCTTTCTGTTACAGAACTTGCTGCTCATATTTTAACTGGCAATTTCTGTCAGCAATTTCTACTGGAATCACACGCATGCTTCTGACTTTAATTAGGAAGTATGCTTTAATATGGTTTTGCTTTATCTTTCATTGCAGTGGCATTTTATCATTGTGATACAGCACTCTTGGACAGGATATGAATTTGTACAAAACTTTTTGACTACAGGCCTATGAACTTCAGCCTTATTTCTGTTGTTCTAAGAGGTATGAATAAATGATGTTATAATTTTCTCTGACATGCTTGTTAACTAGATTTCTCCAATGACAGGCACAGCTGGTGCTCTGGTCTGAGACTACACATACAAATTTACACAGTACAATTTACAGCAAAGATGTTTCCTTGTGAGTTACTATTGCAATAACAAAACAGTATCTTCTCTTCAATTTTAATCCAGCTGATTTTATCTCAGACTCTACCTTCCAAACCATGTATACACCCTTGTGTTGGACTGCAAATGACCTCAGTCTGCTAAACTCACATACAGGCACTTGATCACAAAAAATCACTGCCAACCCTGAAAGAGAACTCACCAAATTATCCCATGTTAGTATAACTGCCTAAAACATTGCAGGTGCTTCTAAATGTTTTCAGTACTTTAACAACACTACCCTACATAATTATTGCAAAATTAAGTATTTTTTCCATATTTTTTAATGATCAAATGACATCACTGTGCCTGAACTCAAACTCCCTCAACATCATTTGAGTACTCATTTCAAAATGTTTGCCTTTATTTATGTAGGGTTGAAGACCAGATCTTACATCCCAGAGTTTAATAACACAGCATTCTGGGCTAGAGTCTGACTATTAATATACAGGCATAATATGAGAAGACAGTCCTGTATTCAACAAAAAGACTTCTTAATTTCTGCCACTTCCATTGAAAAAAAACTCAACTCCAGGTGATAATCCAACTTCTAGTTTGCATTGCTATTTAGGAAATTCCTGTCTAATTATTTACTTCTGATAGTGTTTTACTGGTCAAGAACAACATAAAAAGGGAAGAAGTTAACAAAACGTAAGAACAGGTATGCATTATTCACCTTTGTCTTTTCTGCTAAAACTAGTTTAACTCAAATCACAGTTAATGAAAATTACAACAGACTTTTCTGCCCTTTCAAACACAATGGCATTTTCAACAAAATGAGTTGTATTTTTTTTTCAAAGACAGCTTTGAGAGGCGTTAATTCTAAACTTTAGTCATGTTCTAAGGAAAACAGAAAAACTGATCACCTTCCTTTAGGGGTAATGAATGCACCTTCAACAGTCCTTCCAACACAAAAGTTACAGAGATTTTTGAATAAAAATGTTTAAACTGGAAATCTCCAACACACACATCCAGCCCTTGAGGGAAGGTTAGAAGGAAGTGAAGTGTATCTTGCAGTTATGAGTCCTGCTAGTCAGTTATTTCTATGAGGTTGATCCTCACCTGCTGCAGCAAGAAACAAACACTGGTCCACCTCCATGGGCCAGCAGGTAATGGCAGAGTGACCCTTTCACCTCCTGTGCAATTACTTGGAGCCACAGATTCAATACACACTTACACAAGCACATCTTCAGAAACAGAGATCAGATGAAGTTGCCAAACCACTGTCCATCATATTTGAAAGGTCATAGCAGACTGGTGAAGTTCCCACTGACTGGAGAAAGGGGAACATAATCCCCATATTTAAAAAGGAAAAGAAAGAAGATCCAGGAAACTCCAGGCCAGTCAGTCTCACCTCTGTGCCTGGTAAAGTCATGGAGCAGATCCTCCTAAAAGTGTTGCAAAAACACATGGAGGGTGACACAGAGGTGACTGGAGGCAACCAACATGGCTTCATCAGGGTGGTCTTCTACGACGGAGTCACATCATCGGTGGACAAAAGAAGGGCAACTGACATCATCTACATGGACTTGTGCAAGGCATTTGACACTGTCCCTCATGACATCCTGGTCACCAAACAGGAAAAGAATGGGTTTGATGGATGGACCACTCGCTGGATAAGGAGCTGGTTGAATAGTGGCACTCAAAGAGTTGCAG
>VZTY01021849.1:10755-51343 GCA_013400935.1 Turnix velox
TCCAGAGGAGGGCCACGAAGATGGTCGAAGGGCTGGAGCAACTGCCCTATGAAGACAGGCTGAAGGAGTTAGGGTTGTTCAGCCTGGAGAAGAGAAGGCTCAAGGGGGACCTTATAGTAACTTATCAGTACTTGAGGGGGTCCTATAAAACAGCAGGGGAAGGATGTTTTAATATTATTTCAGATGGGAGGACTAGAAACAATCAATGTAAATTGGAAGGGATTTAGACTTGACATAAGAAAGCAATTCTTTACAGTGAGGGTGGTGAAGCACTGCAACAGGTTGCCCAGAGAGGTTGTGGATGCCCCCTCTCTGGAGGTGTTCAAGACCAGACTGGACAAGGCACTGAGCAGCCTGATGGAGTGGGAGCTGTCCCTTCCTATGGCAGGGGGGTTGGAACTTGATAATCTTTAAGGTCCCTTCCAACCCCAACTATTCTATGATTCTATATGGCCAGGGTAAATAAGTTCTTTCACTACCAGTGGCGAGTGTGCCCAGATATAGCAGAATTACTGTTATGTGGCCACCTGGCCCACCAAGCAGCTGCCTACCACTCACCCCAGCCACCAGCTGAGTCCACACATAGGCCACAGACACTTTCTCTCACTCTGTTGCTGAAAGGACAGTTTTCCCTTGAACTGACCTCAAGGCGTTGCTCCTGCAATGGGAGAGAGCATGGTGGCAGAAGCCTAATGAGGCCCTATGCTAGTACTGACCAAGGTTTGCACTGGCTGAGATCATGGTAACATTTTTTGCCTCATACACATACTACTGGAAACAGAGTGGGAGCTCAGAGGGGAAGAGAAGCACTCTCCGTGGAAAGCTTCGAAGCTACCAAATACTAAGCACTCATTCAAAGGCTGAGGTTTCCATCTGTAATTAAGAGCATTTCCATCAGCAAAAGCTACATTAAAATTCTTTTGCATTGCTAAGAACAAAATTCTTCTCAAGAATCTGGAAAGATTTAGTAAGTTCTCATAAGCTGAAAAAAAACCACCAAAAAACCAAAATTTGAAGCATGGGGATGTAACAGACTAAAGATCACTAATTCATTTCCCAGGTAAACAGAACATGTATATAAAAATTGAAATCCCATGGAAAATCATGAGGGTGTTTGGCTGGAAGAAACCTTTAAAAGTCATCTAGTCCAACTCCCCTGCAGTAAGCAGGGACATCTTGTACTAGGCTCAGAGAAGGGTGTATTGGCTAAGTGACCACATCAGGAGACTTCAGAAGACTTTCCAGCATCTAAAGTCAACTGTGATCAATCTAATAATCGTCCCAAGCACTGGCAGAAATAACAACCCACCGTCCCCCCTGGCAGGCCAGACCTCCTGGACAAGGTGGAGGCAGCTGTGCCCATGCAGAGGTGGGTGGAATGAATATTTGCTGAAAACTATTTCAGCACCCACCATGTGCATCACTCTCCGGTTCTGACCCAGGAGCTTCAGCCCGAGCTGAGGAACAGGAAGTCAGCAGCTCTCAGACCCTACTTGTCATCTGGACATGGGAAGCATCACTTTGGCATATGTTAGAGAACCACACAGTGGAGAATGCAGTGGGCTCATTTTTGTAGGAAACATTGTAGAACAGCGGTTCAGGTCAGAACAAGAGTGCCACAAACAAGCAAATACACTCTGCAAGGAAAAAACAAGAGCAGTAAGAGGACTCACCTAATTTACTTGTGGTTTGTTTACTGCATCTCGTTGAATTTTCACTAAACAAATTAAATTTCCTTTAAAATGGATGGCTAAGTTTTGCCCTTGAGTTCCAGTATAATAAAGTATGCACCAAATTAATTTCTTAGAGGATGGCGAAACTATTTAAATAATAGTTTTCAGCAAATATTCATTATTGCCAGAAGTTTAAGTTTACTTAATTTTTATTAATCCTAGAAGGAACTTTTTATGCATGGCCACACTTAATTGTGCGTATTTAGAATGTAAATAGAGGAAAAATACCCAAAGTCACTACACCAAAAAGTAGCAAATGGCCTGTATCTTCTGGGAAAAATCTTTTCTATTATCTTCTTCTGATCCACAGGACATTTGAAGAGAAACATATCAATGTTTTATCTGTTCAATTACAAAAGTTTTGAAATGGTTTGGGTCTTGAGGCTGTACATGGCCTGCCAGGGTGCCCCATAAAAGATGCATTCATTTAGGCTGATACCAATGTATCCTGAAGGGATGAACGACTGGAGAACCCAGGTGCTCTGCAGGTGTGGATGTGACAGAGTAACACAGAGGAAAATATGCTTGCTCCTACCTGGGCTTGCTGCTGAAGGATACCAGGAATGCTCAAATGGTCCTGAAGTCTTTGAGAGCAATAATGTGACTGGACTGTCCACTCACCTTACACAATTTGCATTTCTTGAATGTGACTATGTCCTGGTTTGAGGTAAAATAGGGTAAATTTTCTAGTTTGTAACTTTACTTTTCAGCTAGGCATCTTCTGTCTGACTAAACTCTGAAATTAACTGCACATTGTTCAGACACTGTTCACTCCCAGACTGATAAGACCAGGGAGTGNATGATGGTCTACACTTTGCATATCCCTAAAATACATTTAGGGCACCAAAGGGATGTGTAAATGGTAAAAGCCAGCAACAATGCTTCCAAATCATTAATGAAAATCCCATCCCATGTAACCCTTAGCTAGAAATGAACTTGTTAATTTAGAGCATGATCAGTTTGACTTGAATTAGCCACAGAAAGGCTTGTTGGCCAGGGCTGAGCTAGTGCCTGCCTGTGGGATGCTCAGCATCAGTGGAAAGCAATGCACACCTCCTCAGGAGCACCATGAATCACAGAAACATTGTGATATTGTTTTCCAGAGCACCCTTCCAACTACATGCACTTCAGAAACCTCTGAGCCAGTGCTTGCAGATTTGTGTAAAAACCTGCCAAAGGCTGTAGTGCAGACCTTTTCCCTCTGTTAAAGCTGACTGCCTTCTTCTGCACTGTCTGTCCCAGCTTTCTAATGTGCTGTTTAACTTCACAAAAATCATTCTTTTGACCTCATAAGTGCTTACACTTCTTCAACAACTTGTGGGGAGAGAACTTGCAACCCCTTTTTTCTTTTTGAAAGTCATATGGTCTATCTCAACCTTTGCCTACACTAACTGATCCTTTCAAACACTTCCAGGAGGCCTGTAAGGCATGACTTTCCTCCAGAAGCTAAGCCAGCTCTTCCCTGGTATATTTATTCAGGTTTCTACTAGTCCATTAATTGTTATTGTTACTAACATTTTTTCAAGTCCAAACAGACCAGCAGTTTCCCAGTGCTTACTAGTGACTTTTATGAAGATTGACTAGAAGGCCAATCATATCACTTAAGTCATGGCAAGCAGGTCAAGAGAGGTGATTATCTCCCTCTATTCTGCTTTCATGAGACCACACCTGGAGTACTACATCCAACTCTGGTGCCATCAGCACAAGGAAGATATGGGGCTATTGGAGAGGGTCCAGAGGCGGGCCACAAGGATGATGGGAGGGCTGGAGCACCTCTACTATGAGGACAGGCTGAGAGACCTGGGCCTGTTCAGTCTGGAAAAGAGAAGGCCACGGGGAGGCCTCATAGTGGGGAGGGACTATTTGCCAGGGCATAAGATAGGATGAGGCACAACAGTTTTAACTAGAGAAGGGTAGGCTTAGACTAGACATTAGGAAGTTCTTCACCATGAGGGTGGTGGGACATTGGGACAGGTTGCCCAGAGAGGTAGTGGACGTCCCATCCCTGAAGACATTCAAAGCCAGGGTTGATAAGGCTCTGAGAGCAACCTGATCTAGTGCAGGATGTCTCTGCTTATAGCAGACTAGATGTCTTTGAAGGTCCCTTTCAATCCTATGATTCAATGATTTCTGACATTTTCCCACCCTCTTGTATTCACATCAGAGGACTCCATGTGGCAGCTCAGCTACTTCACCCCTCAGTTCCTGTAGCAGTCTTTGGTGAAGTGTCCCACCTGATTATCTTGATCGGATATTCTGGTCAATAAAGCTTCAAATTTACATTACTAGAAGTAAAACCACACCTCCCTCCTACAATCAGCGAATGTGAAGTTGTTTGAAATTTGCAGCATTTACAAGTCCATTCTTTCATCCTCATTTTGAGAATGTTTCCCATCTTTACACTTACACAAGCTTTTAAAATGTAGAGATATTTGTTTGTTGTATAAACTCACTGTCCTAAAAAAAGTCCAGACAGTACAAACTCTTCCACAGGTCTCTAGGGTCCCATTATTCTGCCAATAAAGGAAGACTTGGAAGACCTGTGATCAAGCCCCAAGAACAAGAAGAAAAAAGAAAAGGAAAAGTTAATGGTGTTATATATTTTAACTAAGTGCTGGAAGGACCACTGTGACCCCCACAAAAAGTTACAAGTCAGCTTTTTCTTGTCAGAACAAGGCTATCATCACCCTGGCTGTCTCCTCCCAAAGGAATAAAAACCACTGTAGACATTGACAGAGTCTGATTTATGGTTTGGGTTCTTACTCATATGCACTCACCCAAGCTCTAAGAATACATCTATTAACTTGCTCATATGTAGTCACACAGGATGCCAGTTGTGTTACACAATTAGCCTTTCCTTCACTCTCCAAATACAGACACACAGAGCAACCTGAGCTTCAATTCAGTCTATTGGAGCAACTTCCATTCAGAAGAACCACTTAATAATGAAAAAATAACCCCTAACACTTCAGGTTAAGTACCACTTAGTTTACAAGAGCCCAAATCTGAACAAGTCTTAACATAAGGATTTTAATCTACCACCAAGCATTTTCATTCAAGTTATGTGAAATCTAAGTTGTTGTCTCATTTAATATTTCTGGTAACATCCCTTCTCCTCAGCCACACTCTTTAACGAATAGTTTCTTTTTTCCTACAGAGATGAGTAGCTTATCAGCACTTAACCTCACAATGTCAGTTAAAAACAAGCAAGCAACCAAGTCAGCCATCTCTTCCAATTCAATGTCTGGGTAACAGTTTATGCAGTTCAGCTGAGGGAACAATTTTGATTAAGAAAACATTTTTTCCTTCTTCTACAAAATTCCACTTACTTTGCATGAAGCCAGACGCCTCCTTACACCAACAATCTCCACCACAGCTCAAGTGGTGGACAGCCCAAAAACCTGAAACACTTGTCAGCTGTTAGTGCAGATGCACCAAGATGCAATAAACCAGGTTGTGCTTAATTTCCATCCCTGTTGTCATGTCCACGTGTTACCATTTGAAAAAATCCGTAACATTTTGTTGTCCCTCACAAATCATTCTCTGACCCTGATGACCATTCCCCACCAGGAAAAGGAAATGGGGGAAAACAAAAAAAACACAAGGGTTGAAATATAAATAGAACCAATAGGAAAAGACTAAATAATAAACAATAATACTAAAGAACCAGTATTGATCATGAAATTAATATAAAATAAACAAGAATTGCACTCAACCCACTCTTATCAGCAGGAAGCTGTGTGCATGCCAGCAGTAGACAGCAATTATCAGACACTGCAAGAGTTATGGCTTTGGGAGGAAGAGAAGGCCACAGGTTCCAACACTGGAGCAAAGAGTTTCTCTGGACTGCCACCATCAAGGGAGAGAGAGAGTTGTGTAGCAAACTTTCTAACTTATATTGAATGTGACATTTTTAGTACAGAACAGTCCTGTTGGCTCACCTGGGTCAAATGTGAATGCCTTGCTCTTCCTCATCCCTACAACTGGCTGACTCTGAAGCAAGAAGAGCTCAAATCCCACATTACCTATGAAGTAAATATTGTCACAGATTTCATACACTGGAGTCTTCCATAAGTGAATTTTTCCACAACATTTTTTTTACAGTTAGTCTTGCATCTCTCAACCCAAGACAACAGAACATTACAATGACAAGATGGAGGGACCAACCTTTGTAAGATCAGAGGCTTCTCTCACACATGGGCCACAGTCTTGCCAGCCCTGTGCCAGACAGAAGCAGAGGCAGCCACAAGTTCGATCTTACTTACAACTACAATACAGTACAGCTGCTGACTCAGTTAATTTTTAAGAAATGCATAAATCTTTAAATTAAGACTGCATACAATCCTATCCCTACCCTCTCGTGAAGAGATGCACCACAGGAAAAGTCTGAATTACTGTAAATTGCTATAGAGGCATGTGAGTAAAACTCACAAAATCCCTGAACTGAACAAGCTGAGGTGGGACCACAAGGCACCACTAGCTTTTCCCAAGGTGGTTTTTTTTTGTTTTTGTTTTTTTTTTTTACCTACAGGCTTCAATGGCAGATTTCAGAAAATCCTGTGGATGCTTTCCCATTTTGAAGGCAGCAAAACAGAAATGCAGAAAGATGAAAACAAGTGAAAAAGGAGCCTTTGAACACAGAGACAGGTTTTCTGAATGCTAGATGCACATTAATACTGTTCTCACAGCCACAGACTTTCCAACCCTTCTCATCACCCTGCTCCGCAGGGCAGTTCCAGAATATCCAGATGTAAGAGCCCAGGTCACACTAAAAAATTGATTCTACTTACGGTGGTCCACAGGCTGGGTCCATTTAGTATCAATTCCTGTTAGCAGAAGGGGATAATAAAACGGAAAAAAGGCATCTCCAGTGATGAGGGTATGTGAAAAATTGTGCAACAGAACAAGGTGTTTCTTATCAACTGAGTGTGTGAATCACCTTGTGAGACTGCAGGAAGCTCTTGTGCCAACTCAGAAAACATCATCTTAGCAATGCTGCCAGTGAGTGCTAGCAGAGAATGCAGATATCATTATTAACTGCCTGTAATCAGCTGAGCTTCTGCTTAATTTTTAGCATGTCAAAAGACTAACCATAAACCAGTTTGCTCCTGAAATTCCTCTGCTGAAGTACAGCATTTTCTGGTCGTACCTCAGGGTAAGACTGCCACACTGGCCAAATTATACTTGAGTCTCTCTGGTAAGGTGCATTTTAAATTTCTAAGGATTCTGCCACTTCATATTCCAGCATCTACCCAGACATTCTGCAGCACTCCCAATATAAAGCTGCATGTTTTTTCCACTGAACGTTATTATTAATGCCTTCAAAAAAACCTCATGAATGGCAAAAGTATTTCACTGACAAAAAGAGCAACTGAATTACTCCTCAAGCCTTTTGTACACAGTATATATGTATGTCCCCATTCAATACAGAGAAAATAATTGTTGGCACACAATAATTATACAGAATTTCCTAAGTTATGTATGAGCAATTTAGTGTTTTAATAAACAAAGATAGTAGCTAACCAAAATCTTATTGCTGATAATGGGAAATTACATTAAAGCTTATGTTACAATGGTAATTACTGGTCATCTCAAATTATCTATGCCGTAGAACAGAACACAGAAAATTATCTTCCTGTGAAGTAAAAACAAACAGGTAATCTGAAATTATCTATGTCCTGGAACATAATGCAGAAAATAATCTTCTGGTGAAGTAAAAACAAACAATAGAAATGAAGTCAAGGGACATTTCAGAGGTTTCTGCAAGCAAAATTGCTTTGATACAAAATGAGTTCAGTGTTACAGTGCTACCATCCACTCAAGCAACAGAAAACCTCACATTTACATTAATGCACTTTATATTTATATTCTTACAGAATAATAGTTAAGATATCCAGAATGTGTCTGGCCTCACTGAAAGCAATGGCACAGAAATGCTGCAAGGTATTGGAGTATCTTGTTACTGGCAAGTGCTTAGTTAAGTCTGTGATTTCTGAGAGACACTGTATACATAAAGGTAGTGTGAATGAGGGTCTTAGGAATCTTGACATATCCTTTAGTGGTTGTTCAGTCAGCTTAAAATGTGTAGGTGTGTCTTTTGGCTTCTTTGTATTCTCTTTTTCTTTTTTAAAGAAAAATCATGAGGTATCCTTTACTGTTAACTAATGTTATAGTGACAGGCCTATTTTATTCAGGTTGCAGAGACTTACTGTACATTCAGTACACTGTACATTCGGCAATTATTTTTAGTGTACTTTCTACACAGTACTGTGTACAACAGTTAGTTTACATTAAAACTCTTCCCCCTTCTCACAGGATGTGGCATAAACAAAATGAAATCTGACAAAAATTATACAAATAAAATAAGAAGACAAATACACAAATAAGGCCATCTGCAGAATTAAAAAACCACCTCTTGCGATATTTCACAATAATTTCTATATAATATTTTACATCTTAAGAACTTAAATACTTAATGCAAAAGGAAAAGACCTTTACAGAGCCAATCATATTATCTCTTAAAGGACTTGTCCAATTTGCTTGCTAGTGGCCTTCTCTGGGGAGTTGGAATTTTAGAAGGCTTGGCTGATCCTAGCCGAGAACCTGCTTGTGGTGTTGGTCTGCTTGTAGCAGGAACAGTCTCTGAAATATCTGAGCAGACAGACTGGATTTCTGAAATGTCAAAGTCAGATGCGTCACTGCCCCGGTGGCTACTTGACCTGCTGCCAGCCTTGCTTCCTGCTCGGCTTCCAGGCCTGCTTGGAGTTTTTCTCGTTTCTAGAAAGACAAAAGAAATCCACTGGTATGAGAGGTAAGGATGAAACAAGTATGCAGGTCATTCCTATGTCTTTGGCCACTCCAAAAATTCCTCATTGCACAAACTTTGGACCTCTAGGCAGGCAAGCTAGATGATGATCAAGTTCATCTGGATACTAAGCAAGAGCATAAAATAGTGCTTTATCTCTCATCTCATTAAAAATGTACTGCCCTGGCAACTTTTCCTGAATTGCAAGATGCACATTGTTTATTCACTGAAAAGCCAGATCCTTTCTTTCCCTTCCACTTTCTCAGCTATTAATTGAAAGAATTCAAGATCTGGCCACATTAGGATTTTCCTATATACACATGTACACCTTGGAGATTAATATCTCAGCTTTTAAACATGTACCCCTTTCTTCCTTCAAAAAATCAAAACCATACAATTGAAGCTGCAAGCAAATAAGGGCACAGTATGCATTCTCCTAAATAAAGGGCTGAATAAATGAGCTAAAGTGCAAGCCTGCCCGGACAACATGCTATGATGATAAAACCACAAAGAAACTTAACAGAAAAACATTAATGTGGTTTTTCATAATTTCCCAATTACTTATTGAATCTTTTTGATCTTGAGAAATCTGGTTTCCTGTATGTGTGAAGAACACAAAGTTAAAATCCCAGGTGGCTCGAATTACCGATAACTTAAAAGACATCTGTTCTTAGAACAGGATTTTCCAGTACTGCTCAGTGTGCTCTGCAGAGCTTAAAATGTGAGGGATAGACAGTAGAGCTATCTTCTGTTCTAACCACGTAGCCCTCTCCCTTACAGAGAGCTGCTCTGAGAAGCCTGGAAGGGCACAGCTTCACTGTTTTCTATATTCACAGATAGTTTTAAATTTTTTCCATTAATAAGGTAATCTACAACTGCTTTTGAAAGAAATGGACAAGTTATGATAAAGTGACCTCTTGCTCCATCACAGTTGAATGACTTGAACACTGTAAAGAACTGAACTCTTTAAGTAAATGCTTCTTCCCTAGTTCCTCAGGTAGATTTATAGAGGATATCATTGGCAAGAAGGCTGCAGTCATGAATCTGCACATCCAGAGCTCAATGAACTGCTCTGCAACCACATGAATGGAGAGTCATCATCCTGATTACAGGCAACCATAGCAATTTAACCTGGAGGCAGGAAGACTTTCACCTCCTTCCTACTCTTCCATCTTTTCTCTCATACACTAAGTGACTGTAAGCATTTAGGTGGAAAACAAAGGAAGCCCTGAAGTCCAGTCACTGACCTGCAAACTGAGCTCTGACTCTGGTAGCTGCTGTTGACAGGATGCCACTGTCATCCCCAGAGTGAAATCCCCTCCCTGATAGATATCCTGGCATTCGGAGTTTACTTCCTTGAATTGGTGTTCCCTATGCAGGAGAAAAGAATAAAAAATAAGGGTTTTTCCCACCGTCATCACAGAAGATAAGGTCTGGCTTTAGGTAACACACAGCTTACAATACCATCATCATAACAATATTCACACTGAAACTGAAATACTGGTCTGAGTCACTATGGAAAATTTTCATGATGTGAAGTTATGAAAATTCCTTTAGCAGCCAGTATTTTAAGTACTCTGAATGTAAAACCACAAAACCAACAACAAAAAATTCACTTAAGCAGTGCTTGACATTAATATTTTAGCATTCTATTTATCTAGCATTCTAAGAATAACGCTAGGTTCTTATAATTATCTCAAGCACATAAGATTAATTGATGGCACATGATGAACATAGATTTTGATGGAGGCAATGAATACACTTGTTTCCATTTTATAGGCATTTTCACAGTAAAACAAACCTAGCAAATTTCAAAACATTTTGCTAGAAAAAAGCAGAAAATATCATAGGATAAGTTAAGTTATTATCAATATATTGTCTGGTATTTCTCTACTCCATATTTTTACCCTGCCTGTTGTTTCATTTCTACACACAGTCTAAATACAGAATACATAACTGCTCTCTTGGGCAGAGAATGCTGCAGAATGCCTCAGAAATCCACTGCAATGTACCCCATCCAATCATTCCATTTATAATCTTAAACTACGATGGCTTACATAAAAAACTCACTGAAACTACTGGTAGTTTTAGAAGCAGGTGAGAAACATGGCACGATCTGCTTTCACCTAATTGGAATTCAGTGAAAACATCACCTTTGCATGCCATACAAAATCTTTCAAGTACAATCAATTAATCTTATCAGTTCAGTTAACAGCTAAAAGATACAAAGATACAAACAAAATACAAGAACAGATTAGAAGCTGAGAACTGAGTTGTGCTGTTGTTAATTGTTCTAAGCAATAGCCCCGTGAGCTTGGAAGTGCCATGTCTGCACTGTGCACAAGTAATGCACCCACTTGCACAGATGGAGAGAGTGAAAAGTTTGTTCTGTGTCTTAGAGCAAAGCCAAGCTGAAGTCAGGTAAACTTAGTCCCGGAAGTTGTCACATGAATGCCAAAAGGTATCCAAGCCCAGGTATGTGAAAAGCAGACACAACGGAGGTGATGTCAACAGAAGCCTCCCCACACTGAGCCTTTTCCTTCCAGCCCAGGTTAAGAGTGACTCTTACAAGGGACAAGTCAGTTTGCAGCCTGATCCAGCTGCAATCTTTTCACTGACTTTATCGACATTAGAAGAGACACTCTGGGCCAAAGCCCATTCAAATTCTGATTGTACAGCTTGATTTCCTAATTGCTATACTAACAGTTACTGTCTTAAGTCATGGGCTGGAAATAAGACCAAAGCACATTTCCTGTTAAGTCATCAAATAGCTATCTTATTGGAGCAATGATTGCTCACTATCCCCTTAGATGAAGCTTGCAGCTGTTGGAAAGATTTCTATAGCACAGTCAGTCTTTTGGCTCATCTTCTTAATAGTGATTGGATATTTCTTTATTTAGTGGGTTATAAATCTCCTCCCTGAAGTCTCTGAATATTATAGTATATATATTATATATTATAAACTCAAAGTAAATATTTTCAGGAAATGAAGTTGCAAATTATCTAAAGAGCTTCATTAAATAGAATTTGCTCATATAGTTCTTTGCATACTGTTATGACTTACTAACCATTCGCAAGTTTAACATAAGTTCATTGAGGCTGTTCTCCTAAGCTTCATAAACCTTACCAAACAAAACATTAAAAAAGGATGTTTTGGAAAAAAAAGGAAAGTAGGAATTTGACAAAGGTCTAAAATAGAGACAATGCATTAATATGCAAAAGATGTTGCAGCTCTGAAGCACTGTAACTCTAGTGTCTGTTAGTGAAGTGATAGTTTTAGCGATGGAATGTCATTAGACAGCTCTGCCCTTACTGTACCTCTGCAGATGACCCTTGGTAGTCTGAGGATTCTTGTGACTTAGGAGTTGATGTTTTGCTGTTTGTCAACCATGGTTTACCATAGTTGCGAGTTAAATGATGGGGTGTCTGCATGAAACAATGACAAATGCAAATATGAAGCATAGTAGATGGAAAACAATGCCATGGAGAAGGATACCCAGGCTTTCACAAGGAGATAAAATCTCACAGTAGAAACAAAAACTAAGCAACAAAAGATGACAAATGTTCTGGAACAAGGAGACCAGCAGGGTTTAACTTTTCTAAATGAAAAGGAGAGGATCTTTGGTCTTTTGGAGCAATTCCCAAATTGCCAGCTGGCTAACACAACACCTGAAATGTAAAGAATTCTATTTCGGTGTTGCATATGAACAGTAAAGGTGATACACTAAAGATACTTCTTAAATCCTCCCAGGACTACAAAACAAAATTGAGATTCTTCTTCCCTATCAGCTTGGAAAAGTACCAATATTGCTAGAGCAAGCTAAAAAAAACCAAAGCAAATCTCTAAGCCCTTTGTTAACAGCACAGTCTTGTACATTTCTCCTTACCTTTGGTGTACTTGTAGCAAGTGCCTGTGGGGCTACCGCCTGCCCAGCTTGACTTGGCAGAGAAGTAGATCTGTTGGGAGAAGCACCCCTTGAAGAGGGTCGTGATCTACGCCCCCGTGGTCGGAAAGCTGCCATGCTTTGGCTGGCACCATCAGCCAAAACAAACTTCTCACGCAGCTCCACGTTTGTCCTCCCTTTAGCTGCAGCAAAGAAAGTTATTCCTTTAGTCAGATATCAAAATATCAAAATTGTCACAAGGTTGTTTATTGTCATTTTTGCCATGCCAACTCCAACATATTTTAACAATAAATAAAATGCATTACAGTGTAATGCATTTATTTTGGACACAGAAGAGTTATGTGCAGAACCCACTTATTCTAATACTTTATGCCAGCAGGAATGAACCACTGTCAAAGGAAGTCAGCGTGATAATGGAATGCTCAATGTGCTAAATCATTGTTAAATCAATCAACTATTAATATGTAGACATGACCTGGTGAGCAGTTTTGCTAACTCTACAGCTATTCATAATAAATAATACTTGCTTGGATGTTCCAGAAGAAATCATTGAGTATGAATTACAGGAAAGCAGCAAATATATTTATTCAAAACTATGAAGTAATGCAGTTTGGCAACATGCAATGATGAACATAAAATCCAAACTATGATTAGGTATAGCTGGTGGCTGAGCACTCTCACACACATACAAACACACAAGAGAGAAAGTTCTGCAAGAACAAATGCAAGACATGTTAGCATTTAACTGTGTCAGTGTGAATGAGAATTGTTTTTGAAACACTCTTAAAGCGTGTCAAAAAAAATTAGCTCGCAAAGCCCATGTAGGAAGACATCAAGCTAAATGTGATGGGTGTAGCATATTGTTAAAAGTATATATTTTAATAAAGTGGGGAGGAAATGAAGAGAGAGAAAAGGAGGAGAAGGAGACAAAGAGAGGGGTTTGCCAACCTATAGTAGGCTGAGTGGTAATTGAAGAATTTGATTCCGAACGTAACATTTTACTCCCGTGATGATGAACTAGAAAAAATGACACAGGACATGGGTCACATTAAAGAAAATCATTAGCAGGAGAAGAAATAAAGTACAGCAGCTGCATATGCAAGAGACTCAGAGCACCAGGCCAAAAGACAGGACTCAAACCAGAAGCTGTCCTTAAGTGCTCTGAGGTGAGTTCTCAAAGGTCTTCTAGCAAAAAAGAATAGACTTAGCTGCAGTTCCAAGTATACTTGTGTAATGGTATTTATCTGCTGACATAAAGGAGTAATACAAGCTAAAATTATTTTATATGACTAGGTCAAATACTTTTAAAGCTATTTATGACTATGATTCTTTGACATGCGATTTATCTGAATCCAGGAGAAGCCCTTGGTGGAAATACAGATTTGCTTGGGCAAAGTGCTTAAGCAAAAGTCTGAACCTGCACTCCTGCTATTGTGGACTACTTTGCATCACTGACTTCAAGAAGACTAGGACTAGGTACCAATGCACAACATCCAATGTCTGAGTGAGTTTAGAGAATCAGTATTTCATTACATCTACTGTTGACTTACTTATCTTCTCATGCATTTCCTATGAAAAAGTAAAGGATAAAGGAGTACAGAAAATACTATTGAAAAAAAGTTTATTAAAGAAGAGGGTATAAAGTTCTAAAGGACTTTTAAACCAAGGACAGTAATAAGGAATTCCAATTATTTAATTGGATACTGCTTAAGGACTGTATCTCAGTGTCAACCAAAACAGAATTGCAACAGTCTGCTTCTCAGTAGACCTGACAAATGTTCAGTAAATATCAAAGCTAACCACCTTAAACTTTCAATAAAGTCAGATAATTTGGGACACATTTCATTTTCCTCTACCGTGTGTTTTTGAGGAACAGAAATAGAAAGCAAGGGTGGTTCTGCAGGCGTAAGTTACTTTCTTAAAGTAGCATGTGCACAATCAGGTGCTAGATTTCAGTTAGAATTGTAATCCACCACCAGGTGGTCCACCATTAATTTTTATTAAGTAACATTACTGTTACATTTCTTTAGTAAACAATACACTGGTAAGCAAAAGGACTATTTTTAACACCATGAAAATACCAGAGATGTCATCACAAGTTTAAGATAGCTCTTTTCCAACACTACAGTAAGAAGTTTTGTGGAATTTTTTCCCCTTTGTGGCAAAAGGCTGTTGACAAAGGTTTGTAGGCCTTAGTGGCTCACAGTCAGCCCTTATGGGATTTTGTGACAGTTTCTTTTGGATTTAAAATCTCAGACTTAGCATGACTACTGCTACAAAGACAAGCTCTCCAACCTCTCAAAGTCTATACCAAACTGTACTACTTTTTAGGACCAAGTTTTCTGAAGCTGTGTAAGATAGCTGACTCCAGAGTAAGGTCTACAGGATTATCTTCATTAGCTCACTTGTCACTCTCCTCAACACCTCTGCTGTTTTCACACTACTACAGTATTATGATTCTTTAGAACTCCTGGGATGTAAAAATGCAGTACACTTGATGCTAGCTAACAAGTTACCTAGTTACAGAATGTCAGCTCACTCTAACCACAGTCTTCATTAAGCTTTCTGCAATTTTATTACTATTTTGAATTTGCATCTTCCTCTTCCTTCATAAATGGCTTCTTTCCTATCTCCAACTACTCCTCTAAGAGCAGTACCAGACAGAGTGTACTCTTCCACTCCTGGAGTAGATTTCTTGTAAAATAAGATGCCATTATGTAGCTGTGTAATGATAAAACAATGCACTTGATGTATAGCCCTGGAGGGCATGGTGGTAGAGCTCCCTGCTTCCCCAGAGTACAAAGTTCTCCTGATCACTTGCTTTGTACAAAGCTCAGGGCTCTGCAAAGCAGTTATGGGCAGGATGCCAATGGAAAGACAGGGCAACACAGATGGGGTCCAAAAGCCTGGGTGCAGCCACTGGCCAGAAATTTTGTTTTTCTAGATTTACTCTTTGTTTCAATTGCCTTAATTTGATTTATTGCCTTAAAACTTCTCCCTTGCTGAGAAGGTTTTATTGCACATTTCTGTGTGCTATTTCTGCCAAGTCATACAAGCAGCTTACAAGCCATAAACTCTGTCTGGGCTAATTTCAATTCTTAATTACACCACTCTAATGCTGGAGGAACTGCGCAGAAGATACTACAATTATTCTACAAATCAGTGGAAGTGAGCAGGATCTTAACTATGAGATTTAAATTTTACAGGAACAGATCATTACGTGACATTTAGCAAGATGATGTTTCCAGAACTGGTATTTTATACAATTCAATCTCCATCTTGAGACAATGAACAGTAACTGCATCCAAAGTTATCTGCATGTCCATTTTCACAATGATGTTACATACCCCTGCAAGGATCATTTTTCACCAAGAACTCATCAAGTGCCATCCAGCCACCTCCAACACGAACCATGACTGTGCTTCTTAGGATACGAACAAGGCGTAGTTGCTGTGAGTCACCAAACTGCAATAAAAATCAAACAGTCTCAGGTTCTCAGTTTAACACTTGTAGGTGAAGAATTGGACATTTAAAAAGTTAATTTTGATATTTAGTTATTAGTAAATTCTAAAAAAGTCAATTATTTATGGATATTACCAGAACTGTTAAAGATTTCAAATCAGATGCCATTGTGTTAATCCAAAGAAGATAACAGGACAGTAAGAAACAACCTTACATTTAATTTTACACTTGATTCTGAAATTCTAAGCTCATAAAGGAAGCAAAATTACTTACGCATAATTTAATTGGTTATGATGTGCAAATTTATGAAGACCTATTTGCATTATTTCACCACTAAAATATTTAAAATATTAAGCACGCTCTCTTCTGCAGTCTAGATTTTAATAATGTCAGCTAAAAGGAAAGAAGCATTGCTTTGAATTATTAGTGCGCTAAAAAATCAACTGTGCAACAAGCATTGCAAAGCTCTATCAAGTGATTCACTTATAGGAAGGAGTATTTTCAGGTATAATATTGACACTGCTCACCTATAGCAAGGCAATGTGGGGAAGGGAGCATTAAAGAAACAGTGAATGATATATAGCTGTAATTATTTTCCCTCATTGAACTGTTAGTCACACTTCTACCCATCTAGGTTTCTCACAATTCAGACAGGCACAAAAAGCTGTTTCATATGAATTCTTGCAAACTCTCCCTCTGAGCAAATGGGCCAGGCCTAACAAACCTGTTTAGCAAAATCTTTGTGTAAGACATGACTGAATGTTGGCCTCATAAAAATTAACATGAAGAATTCAGTACTTTTTAGCCAGTGTCTTTAAAATATTTATTGTGATAGCATAATCATCAGGCCAAGAGTAGTGCTTTCACATGCAAATAAGCAGAGCACTCATTGAAACCACCTCTTCGGGATGTTTGCTGGCCACAGTTCGACTGTACCTACTGGCTCCAGTGAGGGGACTGACATGCTTTATATGTAAATCACACAAACACGCTCCCTACTTTTTATATTACTTTTGTTTTTTGGTACAACTTAAGTCAACAAGAAAGAATACGTTTAAAGGAACCAAACAAAGCAAAATGTGCTGCTTAATTCAATCAATTTTTTTTGATAAGAACATTCACATGAACGTTATTATTAAGGCCTTTTTAATAATGCATTCAGTATGTGCTGAACAAAGAAACATTTAACATACACAGATCAATGTTAAGAAATGGAATCCAAATTGATTGCTGCTTATTTTCATTGGCTTGTTTCTATAGAGAATTTTTTCTAGATGTCCTAAAGACTATCTTTTTTCTTTTCCTTATATTTTTTCCCCATCCTGGCTTAATTCTTCAGTTAGACTTCATCAGGCAACTATACCAGGGATCAGACCCACAATCCTCTGGAAACTGCTGTTTTTAATTCAGGCATTGTGATTCTGAGAAAATAACACCAGTATCTATCAAGGTGTTTTTCCTAATGGTAACCCTATTCATTTCCTTCTAAAAATAGCCCAACTTTCCTTAAACAGGATTTACTGCTGTTTCAAATAATCGGAGGTAAAAAAAAAATGGAATAAAAATGAAAAGAACCCTAGTTTAAGCTACAAAAAGGCCTATTCTCAACAATAGCCATACAGAATCACTGTAATAGAGAAGATTCAGCCAACTTGCTGCAGGTGAGTTTTACTATGATGCTGTTCTACACCATTAAGAATTAGATGCACTCAAAAAATGCTGTATTCTTCCCAGATCTGGAAGTAGAGATGTCAGATAAGAGGATTAACATAACTTCAAACAGTATTTTTGAAATAGAGGTTTGTTTTAGATATGTGGAAAATGTTTTAAATTATTATTTACATACATAACTTGAGGCCTGTGGTAAGATTATCCATTGCCGTTTGCACTTTTTTCTATACTTCAAACAACTTTGCCAATAAGAAAGAATGCATCTACTTTTTCAACATTCCTAGACTAAAAATGGCTAACACTGTTAACACTAGCATTTCCAGAATGATTACACATGTCATAGAATGTGTCGAGTTGGAAGGGACCTTCAAAGGTCATCTAGCCCAACCCCCCCCCCTGCAGTGAGCAGGGGCATATTATTGCCTTTACAGGAGTTTGTGTAAAGCATTTCCATTCTGACTTAACAAGTTAAGCAGCAGTTTATCATTATGGATCACAGGAGTAAGTGAGCACTGATTAATGTATCCTCCTTGTACCACTGTGGTATGACTCATTGATGACACAACTGACAAAAAGTATTCTTAAACATAACACAGCTTCAATCTATTCAAAAGAGCAGACCTCTTTTGAAAAACACACTTGAGGACCAAACAGTCTAAACTGGAAGAACAAGTTTAATTTTTCCACTTCCAAAATGTGTATTTAATGATTCACCGGGTGGTATATAAAATACCAATAACCAACTAAGTTATTAATCAGTCTGTTTGACCGCACAGGAATTTCCTTTATTTTTTTCCTGATTTTTTTCTGCTTAATTTTCAATCAATAAACAATATGAGACCAGATCTGTGTTTGTAGTGATTAGCCTTTACTCTGATAGACTAAAAGGAGGCAACACAGAATTCCAAAGCATTCCCCTATAAAACTGATACAATAATAGTAATTCCATGACTGCAGTTTAAATACTCAAGATTTTTGACTATGGAAATTGCTGCTGACCATAACCTGGTTCCTTCAAAAGTAATCTCCTTAATGAGGAAAATAGCCAAGCAAGCAGGTAAAGAAACCTGAGACAATGAATGTTCCCTAGCATTTAAAGAACTACCACAGCTGACCAGCAATGAACTAGCTGAAGATTAAAGGACAGCAACAAGACTGACCATTGCAAACTTAAATCACTATGCAAGCTTAATCACTATGCATTAGGAAAAAAATGGGGGGGGGGGGAAAGAAACTTCATGACACATTCTACTGGTTCATACCTGATTTCCCAGGAAGAACTGATAAGAAATGAAAAATGGAAGAAAGACATGATTAGTTTACAGGAAATTCTCTATGTGACTGTAGAACACATGCAAACTAACACATTAGACACTCAAAGTATCTACTTCAGAGATGAGCAGGTAGCTAGCTATTTGGGGACTGAATACTGCAAAATACTCAAGGCCTTTTTTTCCTTCCCATTGCTCTTTTTGTGATATTCTAAAATCACCTACAAGTATTTAGTAAACTCTGTTAGCCAAATATTGCCTATTTCATCTGAATTTGTACTGGCTACTAAATCTAGGAATAGCAGGTGGTATTTATTTTTCCATGATCTGAGAGCATTCTGCAGATATCAAACACATTTCTTATACTTCTTCAGAAGAACAGTATGTTCTGATAAATGACAGAAGATAGGAGTGACTGAATATATTTTGGTGAAAGATTATTTAAATACAACAAACAACAGGAAAACAGTACTGCATTTCACAAAACTAACAGAAAACCAGCTACAGTTTAAACACTTCAGGTGTGTCCAGGCAAAAGCACTGGCTTTTCAGGATGTTGTATGTGTGTATGTTTTCGTGCATACAGCTTCCCATACACTGAAAACAGTTTACCAGTTCAAGTGAAAATAAGTAAAAGCAGCAGAGTTTTTCCACATTTTTAGCCTAAATGTTCCAACAAGAAAAACAAAAGTATAAAAGAAGCTTAGAGTAAGAACGCATCATTTTCATACAAAATTCCTGCATCTTAATATAGCCTAATTCCTTGCATCATGATACAAAGAATCTTCCATCTGAAAGAACTAAGAAGGTCCTTAGAAGACTTACCCTGTACTTGTTATCCCCAATCTGTTCCACTTGAAATCGTTTTGCACATTTACATTTAGCTACTTGTCTTGTAACCTGCAAAAAAACAACTGGATCATTATTTTACTGCAAATAACAGATTTCTAAACATTTATGAAAGCAGGAGGGAAAATAAAATTAATTATTAAAGAACATGGCCCAAATAGAATAGAGTGCAATCTATGAAAGCAGAGAATGTACCTCATCTTCAATTTTGTCAGCATCTGTGAGAGGTTTGTACGCATCTTTGTTCGGATGAAGAGCTGCTACAAACTCATAATAGTCAATATATCCATCACCATCTCTATCAAAAATGTCTGCTACAGCACTCATTTCAAGTCGGCTGGTTGGGAATTCTGTAAAACAATGGCAAAAACAAAAGCTAAGTTTTTTGGCTTTTCAACCCTATTACAATGCAAGGCTTTATCACAAATATTTGAAGGGTTTTAGGAACCAGGTAATAGGCAACGTTTATCAAAAAAAACCCAAGGACGTTCAAAAGACTGAAGGAAATTTTCTGAAAAAACAATCTGTATGTCCAATGGCCCTACATACGGGATTGAAATGAATATCATAGTGTGGCTTGAAGAGAGATACGGAAGTGAGAACACAAATTAAACCTTAAGAAATACGTAATTTTTTGGGAACATTTTGACCTTCAGAGTACATAAAATATCACAGTTCACCAAGATAAATTGTTATTAAGGAAAGGTCAAGCAAGAATTCCATTGCTAATTAAATCAGGAATGCAAGGCCTTCCCACTGAAAAAACATGCATGAGCACGAAATCCTTCCTTAGATGAAGTTCACAGCAGCAAAGTAATAACCCACATAGAGATTCTCTGAGAAATGGTCAAAGTAAATTTCAAGATAGTGAACACGGATTAAATCCTAACTATTTAGCAGTTATAACAAGTTGATACCGAGTTAAATGAGTAAGCTGTTTAACTGCTTGGCAGTATCAGGGTTTTTCTCATCAACTTCTGTCAATACATGCTAAACAGCAATAAGCACATATAGTAATTATACTACCATATTTCCTAAATATATACAGTACAATATTATTCTTCTGAACATCTGTAACATGAGATGTTAAAAGCAGATCAATTCTGAATGTTCCCTGCTCAGAGCAAAAGTCACTATGATCTGAAGATAAAGATTATCTCAAGTAGTAGGACCTTGTCTGTTACTGGTCACTTGTTAACGGGAAACATGACCCAGCACAGCCATGATGTGGAAGGCTTACATTACCACCAACTGCACATACCTAAGGAATACCAATCCATCAAGAAAGCTAGGAAAAGTCCCTTCGCAGTCCGACTGCTTGATGTTTTGATCCTCATTATACAATTATATTAATATGGCCACGACTCATTGAAACACCGTTTTCAGAAATTACATGGTTTCCTTCTATAATTGAAACTATTCCATGACGATATGAACTGATTCTGAAAATTATCTACAGTTTTTATAAAGTAGATTTTACTATTCAGACTGATCTGTGAAATGTGACAGTGGAACTAACAGTACCTGCAGGGGCCTACAGGACACGTAGCAGTAGGACAAGGGGCAATGGTTTTAAACTAGAGAAGGGCATGTTTAGATTAAATGTTAGGAAGAAGTTCTTCACCATGAGAGTGGTGAGACACTGGAACAGGTTGCCCAGAGAGGTGGTGTCAGTCCCATTCCTAGAGGCATTCAAGGCTGGACTTGATGAGGCTTTGAGCAACCTGATCTAGTTCAGGATGTCCCTGCTCACTGCAGTGGGGTTGTATGAGAAGACCTTTAAATATCCCTTCCAACTCAATATATTCTGTGATTCTAAGCAGCTAGTGTACTGTAGAAATGACAGTCACAGTCCAGTAAACTATCAATTAGCTGATAACATAAAAGTAACATTTAAACTTGATTCTGAATGCCAAAGAGCTAGAAAGAGTTTCTAGAAGTCAGAAAAAAAAGGAAAATAATGATAATTGAAATAATTGCAATTATTGACTTCAAAAGGAAAATCTGTGATCTTCTAGCACAATTAACTACAAAAACAGTATGACTCCATAAGACATTTGTTCCATGTTCAAATTAAGTTAATTCAAAAACTTACTTGAAGAAAGAATTCCATCAATAAATTCCTGCCTTGTTATCTTTCCATCCTGATCTTTATCAATCCTCCTAAAGAAGTCCATCACACGAGACTTCTTATGGTTCATCCATCTCATGTATTTTTTCCTCCAAATATCAAAATCAAAGTTGGCAAATTCTCTCAGCTTCACAAAAAAGAGAAAGAGATTTCTCAGTTAAAATCAATCAAAATAGGAAAAAAACCTAGGATAAAGACAGAGATACCACCGATGTTTTTCTGAATAATTGGTTGGTTGAGGACCTATATGAACGATTTAACAACCCTTCTATTTAAAATGAGAATAATTAGAGCTTTTAAAGCATGTGCATCACTACGTTCTCAGTCAGCTGTATCTTGTAATATAATGCATCAAGTATGAATTATTTTACAGTGTTTGCAATTTAATCCAGGTTAAATAAATTACAGCAAAAGTACATATATTCAATCCCTGACCTCTTCAAGTCTGTTCAGAGCATCATTAAGTTTTCTCCTTCTTTCCAATGCCAGAAGCCAGACTTGCTGCCATTTGCTAACTAAAAGGTTTGCCCGTGGATTCTTGGTTTCGATTTGGGCTTGGGCTGCTGACAGATACATGCCTGGAGTTGGAGAGCGCTTTCCTGTTAAAACATGATAAAACCATTAAGTCTCACCCAATTCAAACAAAGCAAACTTTCAACTTGAGGGGTACCTGACCTTCCTAAAACTACTCCTTCGTGTTCCAAGTAATGAGCCCTCACCCTGGTATGATTCCATTTAGTGGTTTGCTTCTGTTTTTGTAGTCTTTTACCATTCTTTTGTTTAGCCAGAAGCAGCTGCACTAGTTAGGCTGCAGAGGTTAAAATTCTTGCAAATCTCTAAGTAAACAACCTGATTTAAAAGCAGGTTCCAGATATGGGTAAGTTTGAAGTACAAGGGTAAGCATATATAAAAGCACAAAGTACAATTTCATCATTCGACAAGTCACTTTCCATTCAATTTCACCAAACATACTTTCTAATTGGATCCATTTAATTTCATAGAAAGCAAGAGCAAAATTTTGTTTCTATACCTTTAGGAGAAAAAAGACGTTCACGCTTTGAGATAATAAATTTGCAAAGACTCATCCTGTGCAAATCCCTAGAAGTTTAACAGTGAAGGAAAGGCTGCATGCTTTAAAAATAGTTATTCAATAAGTATGGGAGAAAATTGAAAAATATATGTCTGCTCTGAGAAGTTTTCTCATAATGAAAGATGAGAGAATTAGAAAAATCAGAGAGAATTCACTGTTTCACTATAAGCTAAGTAAACCTAGCAGATTATTAGTAATTTTTTATAGATAGAGCTATTGTGTGACTTGTCTCAAAATATTTCATTACTTACTTCCTGCTCTCCCCTTGTCAAGGACAGGAATATGAGATTGCACTGGAGTAGGTTCAACTGCCTTTCTTTTATAAGTCTTTGTAACTTTATCCACATCAGGTTGTTTCCTAGTCATTTCCTCCATGAATGTCTGCAAACAGATACAAGTGGCTTTAATTAACTATACACAGAAGTAACCAAAGGAATAAAAACCACACACAATAGCAGAAGACCATAGATACAAGAATGGCACAGAAAGAGTCTTACAAGGCTAGACTCAGAAAACAACAGACAAAGGTTTTGCAGATAAGAAAACTGGCAGCACAAGCTTTTAAGATCACTATGGTCTGGCTGTTAAAGGAAGACTAAATCTAGAAAACATGATGTCAAATGCAGTACAGTGAGGTGATGTATAACAGAACATGTACTTAGAGTACATTGCTGTCCACTCTACAGTTAAGAGAAGTGAGACAGCACTGCTAAGACCTGGGTATGTGATGCCTAGGAGCATTCATGGCATCAGCAGCTTCCTCCATAATTTCATAAAACCTTTTAATCAAATCAGTGAAGTCACACTGCAACTATAATTCTAAAAAATTGCACTATCATGTTTCTCATGTGGAGTTTTTTTATTATTACCTTTGCTCCTAAGAGGAGCTGTAGGTTGGCTTTTAGAGCAATGTGGCACTGAATTTTTTTTTTTTCTTTTGCCTCTGTGTTGAATAAACTATACACACATCATATACATACAAAACATACAACTGAGTATCTGAAAAGCAATTTGATCATTAGGAAATAACTAAAGATCTACAGTCGAACATGAAGCGCAGCTAAGACATGAGCACCAATTGTGCAATGTGCAGAACACGTATCATTTAACATGCCTCACCTGATGTTCGGCTATAAGAGCCTTAACCTCCTCAATCTCCTGGGGGATAACCTCTTTATCTTTTTCAATTAGTGTAGTCTCTGCCCACTGCAACCAGGATAGCAAGGCTTCCAGTAATTCCTGGTTAGCAATCAATCTGGCCAGAGCTCCTGCCAGTCTCTGTTGATGTTGTTTAGCCCATACTAAGACCTTGACAAAAGAGAAGGAATGCATGAGTATATGCACATCTGAAATGATCTAAAATGTATTTAAAATTACCCTGCTAACCTAGGCCTTCCTCCCAGGCCTACTGACGTTTGAATATTGATAGTGCTACATGCAGTGACTGATCACTAAAACTGCCGTGTCAAACTGGAATTCCCAGTTCAACATCACTTTTTTTTGTCAAGATATTAATTATTAAGCATGGTTAAATGTAGTAATTAGAACATTTGGGCAACATATTACAAACTCTATCAAACAGTAAGTTTAAGTTGGTGAACCAAAGAGTAATTTGGTGTCCATCTTTCTCTTCTGGCCATTCCTGGAGCCATACTTTGCAAATACAAGTATTCTGTTTGTCTTTAAATTTAACATGCTATGAAAATACCACCAAGAGTGTGTCACACCCTCAGAGACCTTCTAGTAGACACTTGAATAATGTGAAAATCTTGTAGATCCAGAACATGTTAGAATTAAATCCTCCCTGATGCAATGAGAAAATGCATCACATTTGCCTTGTTTCTCCCTAGAAGCTATTAACTTTCTTCACATGGGAAGTGTGAGGCAGCATTTTCCTTAATACATACAAACAAAGGAGCCCAACCATCTGCTTTAGTTCTTAAAGCCCTTTAAGTTTTAAAATAAAACCTAGGGAAGTGAAGCTAGCAATCACATCCATCACTGGGAGTATTTTAAATGTTTAGCTCTCAGCAGCTGGATCCTTTCATTACAGTGAAAATACCATTGTCAGCTATGTTCCAATCAAAGTCAGACTGTGGCAATGAAGCTGGCTTGACATCTACAGACATACACTGACCTCTTCAAACCTGGCTCTGATGATGGTTATCCAGTTCTTAATGGTGGTGACAGAGTCTGGGTGGCAGATAGCTAGGATAGCTTCTCCCATAGCTGTCGCTTTATTCACTTCCCCCTTGTTTTCTTCTAGTTTCTTCCGAAATTCCTAAAGCAGAAGTAATTTCTATTAGATGTTAACAAAATTTGCAAAAGAAATCCAAGTGCAAAATCTGAGAATGTCACAAGCCTGTATACGCTGTATATAGATTCAGCTTTCAAGAAGCAAACTCAATTTGTCTGAGAGATGTTAAGAAAGTTTAAAAAGCCTATTCCACATAAAGAATTAAATGAAGCTCTGAACTCTTGTCTCAAATTGCCACTCCTGAAAAGCCCACTATACTGTAAATACTTTAAAGACACATGCCTTTCTTAAAAAAAAAAGAAGGAAAACTGTAGTGTTTTTAAGGGTAAATCAATGATATGATGGTTAGAAACATTATTGGCAACATTTTAGATGACTTGGTTTGTCTGTCAGTTACAGTAATTCTTCATAGTAAACTATCAAAATCCTAGCAGGGGCTGGAAATGTCCAACTTTAAGTACATGCTCAGACAAGATGACAGAAAAGTCCAGAAGCAGCTATACTAAACTAACACAAATGTAAAAATCCAGCAGCTGAGAGAGACACACAGCAAGAGCAGGGCTAGAGACTGCTAATTAACCAGCTGTTTTTAGAAGCCCTGCCATGTGGGAAAAACCTTGTAAAAGCAGAAGGATGTTTTCAGCTTTAGACAACCAAGCTCAAAGTCAGTGATGTTCCTACGGAGTCCTGCAGAGGAAAGGGCCGCAGGACAAAAAGTGAGTGTGGCAGGGAAACGACAAAAAAATCTGAGCGATTTGTCCATCTGTTCTACAGTTTGCATGTCTTTTTTATTTTAACAATTATTAGTATAACATTTTATTATTCTGCCTTTTTTTTGTTATATCTAAATGTGGAAGTCTGTGTGTCTTTGTGAGCCCCTTTTAATTGGAACTGACAGCATTTCTAAGTGCCTAGAGGAATTTTTTGTTGTATTTTAACATTGTTAACTAGGCTGCAGAATGGAACCCTGTCTCTGAAAGTTTAACTCTTCCTTTTTCCATCCATGAAGAGTTGTTTTGGCTTGCAGAAATTAAAGATTAGCCAAGTCACATCCTAGAAAATTCAAAATCACGTAAGAATTACAATAACTATTACTACAACTCTTCATAATGACATTATCCTGTGGCTTTACAAAGTAACTATGAAGCTATTATGAATTTTAAAGTGTAAAGGAAACAATCTTAAAAGTCCGAAATAGGTAGCCTGTATACTAAAAGAGATTAGAATTGCTAACTGATTTTGACTTCAGCTTAAGCTAATGTCAGAGTTTAAGAAATATTCACAATAGTGGCTCTTCCTTCGAGAAAATGCACCTTAAAGTATTTCAGTTCAAAATGGTTTTGGAAAAATAGAGGTCAGTTGTATAGAGATGTTACCAAAATACACCAGGGACAAGACATTAACAATATTGTTTTCCCTGCACAACTATACTAGAATACCTTAAAATATAAATCTATGAGAAATTACATACAGTATATTAAGCTTTTCCTAAGTAAAGTATACCAACTGTGAATAACTTGGTGGTAGTCTGTGGCACAGACATTTACAAGAGGAGAAGGGATGCTTCTCATTAACAGAGTGCATTAACCTACTACACCTCTCAGCCCATGGAATGGATGGCAAGTGACAGAAACCTCTTTGCCTGACATTGCAGAAGTCATCAAATCACATGCAGTATTCAAGAAAATTGGTGATGGGCATAAAGATGGGTCATTTGGGTAAAATATTGTCTCAAAGGAACGTTTCAACATGTAGTTGGATACAAATACATTAAAATCATTTTACAGGAATCATATTGATATAAGACACATTTCATATTTATATAAATGTCAATCACACTTTTTATATCAACAATGCAGCATTATAATACAGCCATGGTGTTTAAAATGAATGTATAATACATTCTCCCTTCTTCTGTTTTTTTTTTCCCCTTCTTGAAAGCTAATGTTAAGAGGAACGACCACTCATTCAAGGAAGATTTTGCTCTACGTGCTTATTGAGAGGTAAAGCAGCAGTGCCACAGTCCTCCTCAGCTTGAAAATTTCTGTATTTCTATGATTCAGCCTTTAAAAAGTAAATGCGGGTTGGAGGACATATTCTAAATCCTACTAAAAAATTTAAGTACACAATGATCACATCTAACATGGAAACTGGTTGTACCAAGCTCATTATTCTTCTCCCTTGTTGGACAGGGTTTCTCAGACATTAACTTTGCTTTGAGGTTCCACACCATGTTTCAGGCTTGGAAGCACAATTTTGAGCTTCTATACAGAAAAATTTTGCTAATCAAACTACACTTCAGAGACAGAAATTTGACATTTTTTTCCAAATGCTTTCAGTAGATTTAAAATTTAATTCAGATTGCTCCTGTACACAGAAGCACAAAAACCAAATGAAAGGGAAGCACACAGAAAGGCAGCTAAAGTCAAATTTAATTGCATCAGAGACAGCAGGTTGCTATTGCTAGTGTTAGTCAGCATATGTTGATGCATTCATACACTTGCCAAAGAACAAGCATCCAGGGCCCTAAATTGAATCTGAAATTTCTTCAGAACATTGCAGTCTTGAGTATCTTGAAAACCCCTTGGTTAAGGACCAATACAGAGTCTCACTCTACATGCACTCTTGTGAGTAATAATATTCCCAAAGTTTATGTAAAAAAGATGCTTTTCTGCTTTCCATTTACTAAGTTCTAACAAATCTTTCTTTGGAGCAATTACTTAATTTACTCCTAAAACTTGCTCTCTAACAGGGTGGGCACTACATTCTTGCTACAATTATTACCGTGCTTGCAAGAAAGTTTTGCATGGGCTTAAAGTGCATTTTGTAGCCTCACTGGAAAGTGACCTCTGCACTCCTCACATAGATATTTTCCCATTTCATTGTTGCAAAGTTAGTTTGATGGTCTATAATGCAGTATCTGCAGTACCCATGGCACTGCACTATGTCAGTACCTAATGCATGTGAAGCAAGACAGACAGCACACTGCTTCACCATGACACAAGGTTAATGGATGATAGCTTCATTCTACCGGCATTTACAAACGACCCTGAAAGAATAGTATATAATATTTTTCCCCAAAGGTGCCAATAAGATACATACACCTTTGCTACTGTGCTACTTTTCAAGCAACATATATGCCACAGAGGAGTTTGCAGCTGTCTCTAAATCTTTACAGTTAATTTCCAAAGACTCATTATCTAATTAGTAAGGCAAGAGGATTCAATCAACAGTCCTAGAGTATTTGTGACAAACTTTCAAAATCCATTAAAGTCCTTACCTCCCTACAGAAACAGTTGCAAAAACAAACACTGGACGTTGGATGTGACGATATGGGACAAACTTTGCCCTCTTTCCTTTATTCTATCCTCTCACCAGGTTATCAGAAGGACAAGGATCCTCTTTTCCTTGCTTACCTCATGCTGGTTTATCAGGGTAAGCAAAGCCTCCTCTTCATCAGGAAGGACCCCATGGCAACGAAGAGCCTGCTCTGCCTCTGCCAGCCATGCCAAAAGGACATGGACAACAGAGTGGAATTCTTCTGCCTGTTAAAATAAAGAAGTCACAGTCACTCACGAGGGGATCTGAGCAGACACGCTACATCTTGCACAAAGAGATTGAACCCACATTTGGAGTCATTAATCATGCAGCAGTACTGGCACATAAACTTTCCATTAAAAAGTTGATGATACACAGTACTACATTTTCATAGCTGTAAAAATATGTCATGATTCCCAAAAAAATTATAGGAAGCCTAAAAGCCTGTTCATGCTTTCAGGCATTCTGATTTATAGCTTATTTGCAGCTTAGTTGAGAATGCCATGCCTTTACGCTGACAAATTACACAGGAGGTGCTTTCATGGACCAGCTGGAGAGATGAGAACTGTATTTTCTGCATAGCCTAAATCACTGCTTAAGCAAAATTAACTTACAGCCCCCTTTCTTAAGTCTGGAGAAACACAGTTCCATCTATGGGCACAGCCATACTCAGACACAGTTAGTGTTTGAGGTAGTTCAGGACCATGTCTGTTGAGAGAATGTCAGCTGGACAAACAGAGTCCCCTTGGAAAATCAGGGCAGGATTTTAAACACATCCCCATCCTATCATTAACCCAATGTAGTGTACATTCTGAGAACTGCAAATCTACTCATTCAGGATCAGTACCAGCCAATACTGACATAGTTCTTGCTCCTGAACACACTCAGCATAACTCCATTGGTTTCTTTGCAATGTACTGCACCATGCAGTCATTGAGCCAATAGAAACAGGTACACAAATTTACTTCTTTCCAATAAGGCACAAAGGGCATAAATAAGATTGTGATCTCCAGCTTCCTGTGAAGGGAGCATTGCTATTAATCACCCATCACGCTTGACTGTTAGCTTCAGCGATTTCCTTAGATGGCAAGGTCTCTGGAACATTTGCTTTGCATTTGCAGTATAGATCAATAAAACCCGCAATAATAAATGCTAAGAGACAAGATTTATGTGCTGTGGTAATGGAATTGCATGAATGCGAAAATTAGTATTAATTTTTCAAATTAAGTCCAAAATAAATTAAATGAGATGGAAACACATGAAGTGTAAGCATTACTGGCAGCATTACTGTAAGTATTTCTGGCAGCTAGACCAAGAAATATTTTCTCTGCTTTTCAGAGTACATGAAGTGCTTTACCTGCTGAAGAGCTTGTTCCAGTCGTGTTTGCTTGGACAGTGACAAGGCACAAACTTTCTCCCAGCGAGTGCTTAGCTCCTGCATCTGGACTTTGACCCAAGAAGAGTCATCACGACTGCCCTCTATCAGCTCTCTAGCAGAGCGCTTCAGAGCCTGGACACTGCTTGTTCTTTTTCCCAGCTCCTTCTGGAAAACCTGGGCACAACCAAATACATTTGATATGTTTCATTAATCAAGGAATAATCACATAAAAAGAAACAGAAAAACCTACTGGTTTTAAGAAGAAACCATAACACAAGTTTAGATCACTCAAGAATAAATCCATCTGAGTGACTCAAAACATAAAAGTTCTGATCATTAGGTTTCATATGAAGCTATTTACCCTATATCCTATCATAATAAAACTGTACTGTGGAAGGAAAAATGTCAGGCATATCCTGAGAACTCATCCTGATGCAATGCATGGGAAATCTAGCGTCCTTACCACAGTGGCTTTACACTCTCTATCAAAGTAATTCATTTGACAAACTTGACTAACATGTAAGACCAGATAAAATGCTAAAAAATAACAAGGTTTAAAATCATAAAAATAGACCTGAAACAACATGTGAGGGTCTGACTGTAAGGCTATCAATCTTGACAGATATTCATATTTTTCCGTGAGATCATGTTCACATTCACAACGTGAACAAGCTCTTAAGATATGACAATTATTGTATACTGTGCCACACACTTGTGATGTACAACAGGATTTCAGAAGCAATTCCAGAATATTTGAGATTAATTTTAAAGGAAACTCATATTTCCAAATAATGATATGTAACAAGGGACAGTATCTCCTCCTCACTGAACAGTCTTTAGGTACTGAAAGTCACTGGTAAATGGACAAATGGACTTTCACCTCCTAAACCTCCAGAGCTCTGATTACAGTCTTTGCAATACCAGCAATGACAACAGCTGCTTCTTCTGACATACTGAACTGCAAAACTGTGATTCAGAGGCGCAGTCCTCCATATCCCACTTGCTTCCATCCCAAAAAAAACATACAATTGGCAAATATTTTGTTATTTCCATCATAACTTTTGCATTGCACCTATTTTTTCTACATGAATATACAGTAATCCTGCAGGTTTGAAATGCTGCTGTAGTCAAAATGACTGCACTGGACATTCAGTTAGCAGATGTACTAAGAAAAAATCCCTGTTTCTGTAAAGACATCCAGAAAAATAATTTCTGCCACCTCTTGCCATTACATTCATAGTCATAAATGCACATTTGTGATTTTTGACATGATATTCATAAATGTACAAGATAGCAAATTAAATAGAAGATCTCATTGCTTACGGGTGCTTATGAGTGACTAACAGTCCTCATCTTCCATGTATGTTTTAAAGCATTTCACATTGTTGCTGATAATGTTTTGTTAGAAAACTATTCCATGTTTCCAAAAATTACAGAATAGCCAATTAAAGATAGCATTAGAATGCCGCACTTATGATTAATCTAATAATTAAAAAAAAGAACATTTTTGTAATTACTTTGTGGTTATCAATCAGATTCATCACTAAATCAATGTCTCCATGTACTGGCTGATCTTCCGCTAGCTGTGGTTCAACTTTGTATAACCAGTCAATAAGAGCTTGCAGAGCATCAGTAAATTGTCCGGAAAATAAAAGGGCCTCTTCCAGTTTACTTTGTCTAGAGGGGAGGACAAAAAAAAAAACAACTGTAACACATACACACAAAAATAATCATTCATGTACTTCAAGAAAACATTTCACATAAAATCATAACAATTAAGAACTTCTTAAATTCTGAGACCATTCTGTCCCCCCCAGAATTCTCTTTCATCAGTAAAGTTTACATTTTTATTATTTTACTGCTTTAACACTTAATTACCAAACAAACTAGCCACTCCTTCCACACAACAGAAGACAAAAGGTTGTTTTTTTTTTTAATCTGGTGAATAATTAGATTGGTTTTCATTTACCTTTCCACTGATTTTCCACAAATTGTATCCCATTTATCCCGTAGTTCACTCAGCATGTTATCAAGTTTCAAATTGTCATCAGCCAAGGTGGGTTTCAAGGAGCGTCCAATCCTATTTGTGGTATCATACACAGAATGCTTTGCACTAAGAGATTTCTGGAATTCCTATATACATGGAAGAAAAGGAAAATACTTATAGCATTAAGTGCTTATAGGCACTGCTAATTAGTCTCTGACATACTATCTGCAAAGAAAACTAAGTGTTGCTAAAAGAAAAAATTAAACTTACTGCAAGATTTTTAGTCTGCTAGTGCCACAGTGCACCTGACATTATACAATAATTAACACTAGCAGAGTCCCTGCTTTTCATTCCTCTCTGGAAGTGTAGCTTTACACCTGCTGGAACACATTTTGGAAAATTTCTCATTCAGTGAGAGCAACGATTCCGATCCTACCATAACATTCCTGAATTTCAGCAAGGGGCTGTCTGATAGTCAGAACAATGTGAAGGAACTGCTGCTTTGGGAGCCATTAACCGATCAGCCTTCACACTACATAAAATTTTTCAAAATCAAAATAACCAGCTATACATAAATGTTCCTTCAATGCAAACAGTACGCCTGTGCTCCTTTCATTTGATCTGCTTTACTAACTTCACACCACATGCACAGGGCTACTGGATTTGCACAAAAACACATGACAGAATCGCTGCCAGAGAAGGATCATACAGGAAAACACACATAGAAAGGTGAACAAAGGGTGAAGTCCATACATTCTTTGGCTGACTACACACGACACTGAATCTACTTTCATTTGATTTCACAAAGCTGTAATTGAATGTAGATTTTCATTTAAGCTGCTAGGAGCAGACAGGTAAAATGAATCGTATCCTAGTAATCAACTGTCTACTTTCCTTCTAAGAAAGATGGGAACATACAGATAAAATGAGACAGATTCATATATATGTAACATAAGGAACATTTGGCATTAGAAAGGGAATGGATTGGGTGACCTAGTAAGGGTTTTTTCATTCCCGACTTCTAAAAATGAGAAAAAAAAATGCTGATAAACAGACCATGAATATTCCCCAAAAGTCCCTGGCAACACACTAGATAGGAATGAGAGAGCAAACATATTACTTGGCTTTTCTCTTTCAGGGCCTTTATTTTGGCAGTAACAACTGGCAAAGAGCAAGTCCAAATTATTGCTTACAGCACAGAGAGAGCACATATTCAGCTCAGAAAGCAAAATCATTAACTTAATGGAGCAAGGAAACCTTCAAGGCTGTACACAAAAGACAAAGACAGACATAGGGGGTGTAAGTGGGAGTGGAAGGAAAATATTCAAAATACAAGGAAGGACATCATAGTGTTAGGAGGTTTGACAACTCATTAAAAAACAATTGAGTTGATTTCTTGGGGAGGTTGCTTGCAGTTTAAAGTCACAAAGTTCATAAAACTCCCTCCCTCACACACATTCATCTTTTTTTCTCCGAGTCACCAGTTTCAATCCTAATGTCCCTGTATCCCATTCCACCCTATTCATTAATGAGAAAAGAGATCAAGCAACTCTGGTAGCTATCCTCTACAAGCATTTCATATGAAAAGAAGGTGAAGAAAAGATATGCTTGAGAGAAGAAAGTCTGACAATCCGTGTGAGGAAGCCTGGGCTCATAAAATGAACTTCTGGGAATATAAAGAACAAATGGAATTACCAAGTTCAGTATTTCAGAGGAGGGGAGGAGAATGAAAGTTGAGAGTCAAATCTCAGGACACAGACAGAATTCAAAGCAAAGTCACAACACGTTGACCCTACTAGAGTGGAGCGGAAGGATTAAACAATTGATAGAGTCAGAAAAGACAAAAAAGACTGTATTAACAGAAAGATACTATTTTTTCTGAATTCCCATCACTATCTTTATATTGTGGCAACAGAAGCAGTCCCACAACAAACTGAAATTGCAGAGTTAGCATAACAAAAGGTTTATGTAGATTCTATCCAAAAGTTTTAGCACCAAAATAGGCAAAACTATTTTTGCTTGACCAACAGCAAACTTTTACACAATAAAAGAATATTTTTCTGGTTGATAAACAATACTTTGGTTATCATATAAACTGAGCAATAAAATCTAGCAGATCAATGCAGTAACCAATTATTCATATACATTGCAGAACCTGATGGAGGTGAAATCAATTATCAGAAGCTACAATGGGAGGGAAAAATCACATATGCAAACCCTTGGAGATATTGTCAAGAATGAAAAAATAGGAGTAAATGGAAAATAATAAGACTGATATGAAAAGTAAATGTAGGCCAAAGTGTAGAGAAAACAAGTTATCTTCCAATGCTCTGGTGAAACTTCTCCAAGATAAATCTTGAGACTTGGTCGATCTCTGAAGATTCCATCACTTACTACTTAATGCTCAGTAATCTATTATTCTTGACTCTTTGCAAACATGAAAATGAAGTAAAGACTTCTCCCTGTTCTCCGTCTGATGGAACTACAGAGATTTTACACTATTTGACTGAAAAGCCAGGAAGTTTTTTAGATTTTCACCAACAGTAGCTGGATTTGCGAAAAGCTAGTCCTGGAGTTTTGGAGTCCCATGAAGAGGAACCACCTTTGGAACTATTGATATCATTGCGTTTTAATATTTTCACTTCACATAAGAAGCAATTGCCAATCAAAATACAAGATTACTTTCAGTTCTGAAGTGGTTCTGTAGCACCAAATTAACTGGATGTTAAACTATTATTTATGGGTTGAAAAATCTCACAATATTCAGTAACTTGCTGGTTACTGATCACACTCAAAGAGTTGTATCCAATGGCTCAGGGTGCAATTGTAAACCAAATAACAAGCGGAATGGTGTTGCTCAGGGGTTTGTACTGGGACTGGTGTTATTCAATATCTCTGTCACTGACATTTGCAGTGAGACCGAATGTACCCTCAGCAAGCTTGCTGGGGACAACCAATTATGTGGTGCAGTCAACACCCTGAAAGGGACCCCAACAGGCTTGAGAGGTGGGTCTGTGTCAACTTTAAGAACTTCAACAAAGCCATGTGTATGGTCCTGTATATAGGTTGCAGCCATCTCATACACAAACACAGGCTTGATGGAGAATGGATAGAGAGCAGGAAAGCTGGGAAGGAAGGCTATCAAAGAGTGCAGGGATAGGACAAAGCAACAGTTTTAAACAGAATGAGGGTAGATTTAGATTAGATATAAAAAAAGAAATTCATTACTGGGAGGGTGGTGAGACACTAGAAGAGGGTGCCCAGAGAAGCTGTGAATGCACCTTCTCTGGAAGCATTCAAGACCAGGCTGCAAGGGGCTTTGTGCAACCTGGTGTAGTGGGAATTGTCCCTGACCATGACAGGGAGATTGGAACTAGATGATAGCTGATGTACCTTCCAACGCTAGCTATTTGATGAGTCTATGAATAAAACCTCTTCAAAGTTTCCTATTCTGACACAATATTACTTAGTTTTTTTGAAGTTCCATGGTGCTGAACTATTATGTCTTTCATCTTCACAACTAGACATTCTGCCACAAAGCAGTTACTCAGTGTTTTTTCCGTTCCTCACCCCCAGCACACCATCATTTAATTTTTTGATAATAAGCCCTCCATTGCAGTGAGGCCATAGATCCAATTTCTTTGATGATATAATGGTACAAAACTGGTAAGATTTACCTGTATCTCACTGGCGCTTTGCATTTCATCATTCATGACTTACCTTATGCCGTGCAAGCTGCATCTTTATTTTGTCAGGGTCATTAGCAATTTCAAGATCTGAGTCCAAAGATTTTTCTGCCTCTTCTAACCATTCCATAAGTTTGTGCCAGGTTTCATGGAACTGCAAATAAGTGAGATGTACATGGACTTTAAAATTCATTGATCTATAAACCAGTCTAAAAACATTAAACCCCAACATATTCTATACAGGCCAAACAAGTGCTCTGCAGACTTCAGAAAGATGTGGTGTGCTTTTCCTCTCTCATGTCTCAAGTAGGGACCAGTCCAATCATGCCCACTGGACTCTGCTTCCCTTCTTCCAAGTGCATTAGCAACCTTTCATGTACATCTTCTACACAACTAATATTCGTCTTTCAAAAATATATTGCTAACTTCTGTTCATGAGTTGGTTAGACTCCTCCATTTTTAGTAATGAATAGCAAGTACAGCAAGAATGAGGCCTAGCTATTGCAAATCTGGGACGATAGTGGTAAATTACCAGGGGAAGCTCCCATCTGAATGACTCCCTCAAGGTTTTCTGTGGGACACGCATAAATGCTCTCATTGTATCAAATGCTATCTTAACAGGCAAGGAACAGATCCTTGATCTTCCTCCCTGTTTAACATAGAGTGCTTCAGGGAATTCCAGGGAAAAACCAAAGATTCAACCAGCTTCTGTAAAGCAGCATCCCTTTGGGATTCATTTTTCCCAAGCTGGTCGATTCTTCCTCTGCATCAGTTCAGAATCCTCTCAAGGCTTCTGGACCTTGTTTTGCATAGCTGTGGATCAGATCTTGACACCAGAACTCTTCAGTACTCCTTTCTTACTCTGCTTAAATCATTGTAATCCTAAATTAAAAACTTATTGTATTCAGCTTTGCTGCATGTGTGAATGCCCAAAAGGAACTGCTGCAAAATAAGCAATATTTGATTGACTTTGGGGTTAACTTGCTCAGAGTGGTTATATGAACTATACGAACTATATGAACTGAGTAGTAGTAGTGAATATGGTTTGGCTGTGAACATGATCAAATTCTGAATGTTCATTGTGAAACTCCTTTTTAAGGACAGATAGCACTAATATACATCTGGAAGCCATACTGTAACTTTCCTCCTTCAGACTACCCTGTATTGCAGACAGAAACCACTGCTTGGGTTGAAAATGATGCTTTCACCTCCCAAATGAAGTGCTTTGTGATTGAGTCACAGAAATTACTCCACTAACTCAACAGTGTGTGTTATACTAAACCCAAACTTACTTGAAAGTGCTTTAAAGCACCGTATTCTTCAACAGTCTGGATGTAATTACAGCTAAGTTCAAAGAGCTGTGCAACAGCTGTTGTCCAATTACCTTTTTGGCTTTTTTCCTTGCATCATCCAAAGCTCTTTCCCTTTCAGCTAAGCGCTGAACTACTTTTTCCCATCGACTCTGCGCAATGATGAGCTGATTCTTAATAAGGACAACATCCTGTTTCTGGCTGAAGTATTTCAAATGGGTTCCAGTTTTGTCCAACTCTATGATCTGATCTCGATGGGAATTCACTTCTGTGGCAAAAACCTTGGAAAAAAGAGAAAAAATTACTCCAAATACATTGCTCAAGCACTGGGTAAACACTCAAAAACCCGATAAAAATGTGGCAAGGAAGAATATAAAATGCAATTTTAAAACAAATTAAATGTTTCTGAGTGCCAGCATTACAGGATTCATTTGGACATTGTTAAATTATCTCCAGTGTGGGAGAAAAATATTACACATCTGTTTCTTTACATACCTTGTGTTCATCAATTTGAAACAAGACAGTATCCAAGATAAGACTTGGCTGAGAAGCTGCAGTTAGAGTTCGCTCAGCCTGAGTAAGCCAGTTCCCAAAATCTTGAAGTGAGTTGTGGAACTCCATTGCTAAATCGAGGGCTTCTTCTAGTTTGATCTGTAAAAATACATCATACATTAACAGCAGTTGATATTGTGCAGGGGCTTCTTAGTGTAAGGAGTAAACCATTTCAGTTCAGCATTTTAAAACATACCTCTGAATTCTAAAATAATAGCCTACATTTGACCCTATTAAAGGAGATGGACAGAAGAGGAACAGTAAAATGGCATACAATAGATGACTAGAAATTACAGTATCTACATAAATTTTCCCATATTAGAACACTACCACAGCTGCTATTTAATCCTAATGGGACATACGGATTTATCAATTCCAAATCAAAATCAGTAGAAGAGTCTCTAAGAGCTGATCTAATTTATTCTTTTGCTCTTAATAGATAACAAGGGTTTGTTTTTTTTTTAATGAAGCCCAATTGTCATCTTGGTTGGCTGAAATGAGAATAATGTCAGGCATAGAATTTTTTGTTGATCTTACAACAACAGCCAGATTTTCAAACAATTGCACTGCTGGTCCAGCTAAGCACTCCAACCTTACAGCTTACTTCAAGAAGGTACGTATCTTCAGTATTAATTAGTTGAACATTCTTACATTATACAGACATCAATGTTCTTACTTGAAAATACAACTAGGTTGTAAGATGAATATTTGTGCCTTAGACATAACAGTGCTGTACAGAGAGTTCCTCTACTGGTAATTAATGATATTCCTCAATGCTTGAGGTAGAAAAAACATAACATACTTTGTGAAGGAATGAAAGCAAAATGAAATGAGTAGTAAGAAAATGTATGTTGCTTATCAGTGAAATCACAGATCTATGTTAGAACAAAAGGTAGTCACTTGAAATAAAAGGCAGAAGGCCAAGTATTTGGGGAATTTTAGGGAAAAATAGAAGGATAAAAGCTAAGAAGATTACTGCAGCAGATCAGAGAAGGAGATAAAACTTGAATGATGAAATAGTTTTATTCACTCTTTCACAGCCTTTGATTACTGTAATAAAAGGCATAAAAGCCCTCATCCTCAATACTAGCTAACACGTCTATGAAACAGGCTTGTGACACTCTCATTCTCTCCTCAATTATGGATAATCAACTTCTTGAGTCCTATTTACGTTCTGAACATACTACTGAATTCTCCATAACTGTCTCTACAAATGTTTTTAAGTCTAAAAGATCAAGCAAGTATTCGTGCTTAAAAGCTCTGAACATTAACATCCTTAAATAAGTGATTTACACTTTTATTTCCATGCAAAAACACTTACTTTTCTTTCGCTGAGCTTTGTTTGTACTGATTCCCATTTTTCTTTTAAGTTATTTATGTCCTGCTCAACGTTTGTTTCAGCAGATGCTGGGCATCTTGCAAGCATCTGCTGACCTTTCTGCATTAGACACTTGTACGTCTCTTCTTTGGCTTCAAAGGCAGCACAAAGTACCTAAATAAAAAAAGCACCAAAAAAAAGTCAGGTAGAAATTCAATACTCTTTACAAATACTAGTGCAATATTTATTTCTAGCCCAACATTTAGCAGGTATGATTAAGACTATTAAAGGAAATGTGCAATTAATAAAAAGCCAAATGAGTGAAGAAATGGCCAAATTCTTCAGAAAATGAGAACTTTTTTTTTGTCAGATGTTTTTGCTGGAATCCAAAGCTTGGCAAAGAAAGTACCATGCACTTAACTGCACAAGATTTCCTACAACTTGGTTGGTTTGAAGTCCATCTGTAGCTAAAACACAAAATGCGTCAGTATTAGATAGTGTGCTGAAAGCCCAGACCTATCCCTATACACCTTCAAAAGTGGGTGGAACAACTTGGGAGGGCTGCTTTACTGTACATCATATTTTCTTTCGTCTGTATCTTCCAGGCTAAAGCAGCAAAGTCATTTTACACACACTGGAAGATTAGCAGTAATAATTGTTTTACCTACTAACGATTCTCTTTTAACTGTGTTAAAGATGAAGTGACAAGAGCTCCCATGCAAACCATGGACTCAAAAGCACGCATACAAAATTATTAACAGACAATCCACAACATGGATGCTTCTGCAAACTCCCAAATGAGGAATATCTTACAGGAGATGAGAACAAAGCCACTAACGAACAGGAAGAAAAGAACCTCTTCCTCTGATTCCCAAAAAAAAAGCCCAAATTCAACATTTTCTTCAGCCCGCTCCACACAGGGCTGTATTTGATCAGAGAAGGGAAAAGCGGGAAGCAGGTTCAACTGTGATTTTAACAGGACAGAAAGCTTCCTTGCTTTATTTCTGAGGACTGAAAACTGGTGTCACCTAGAATGCTCTTTCCTACGCTCCCAACCCCCCCCACGGTATTTATGGTTTCTTTAACTCTTCAAACAATCTTAATTTGCTGCAGCTCAAGAACCCCTCGGAAGTAAATACAGGGAGCTGAGCAGCACAGAACAAATGAGACACAGCACAGCAGGAGTGAAGCCAAACACTGGGGCTAGGCTCAAGTCTAAGACGGGGCTTACCACACTAATTAGTTCTGCAATAGTCACACTCTTAAGAGGACAGGAGTTATTTTCAAGGAGGAACTGAGAAAAAATACTGTTTTAAGGAAATAAGAAAACTCTCAGCATCAATGGGAAAGCTGAAAAGGCCTCTTTGTAAGCCTCTTTTTTGCTGGTGGCCTGTAAGCAGGAAACACATCTCTGACTCTACTCCATTTGTGACCTGATTATGGTTCGAAGGCTATTTTATCCCTATCTGTAGAAACAGACCTTACACTCAAGAAGATGGTTCCTAACATTATTTCCAATGAGAAACAAATCAAAATACAGCGCAAAACTTTCACCTCCAGTTCCATGTGACAAATAAAGGTGGTCCATATCACTTAGAAGTAACTTTGATTTTGGAACTTTGATAAATAGTACTCAACACAATGAGTGGCTTCGACATTTCAGAGAATTTACACATACCTGAGAACATTCACTGATGTTTAACTAAATTGAAACAAAATCCGATTTTTAAGGGTTAAGTACACTAAAGGATAACCAATAAATTTTTTCAGTTACATAATGACTGTTGAATTGTACACATATAGTTAGGAAACTATATATAATATTATATATATAGTTTATATAACTATATTATATAAACTATATA
>VZTY01021849.1:51494-189365 GCA_013400935.1 Turnix velox
TAGTTATATATTATATATATATAACTATCTATTATAATATATATTATATATATAAAATATTATAGTCAGACTAAAGATTCTTTAAATAATCAATCTGAAATTGCAATAACTACAGAAAATGGCTTGTTGGTTTGCACAGAAAAACAATGCACCAAAGAAAATCCTTACATTTTCCAGAGAAATTTCTGTTCTTGATCTGACTTGAAATAAAAAATTCCCATGGAATTGTGACCACGCCCCACTTTCACAGGAAAGAAGTGCATTTCTTACTTCAAAACAAAAAGAGAACGATTGGGGGTGGTGGTTCAAAACTGAAAGGTTATTCCTACATTTTATTCTAGACCCCTATCATAACCAATTTTAAAACCGTCCTTCTCAAGAACAGTTCCTGGTAAATTTTGGAGAAAAAATTTTTAAAAAAGTGCCTCATATTGGTAGTTGAGTGATCTTTATAATAATTTCAAAATAAAATCTAATTCGTAAAGCCCTGAAAATGCAACATTGTAATGGAAATCACATCAGACATGCTCAAGGACAGTTCAGTAAATACCACTCTTACTCCTTACACTGGAGGTTAGAAGTTCAGGTCACCGGGTTTGGGGATACTAGTACAGGGTGATTTGATATAAACAGAGCCTGATGAACCACTTTCTGATGAGGTAAGATAGCAAGTTTAAGTGTTTTCTTTTTAAGCTCTTTCACTCTACATGAGTGGAAAAATTCATAGACTGCCTCATAAAAGAAAGTTAAGAAAAGAAATAACTTCAGGCATCCTGATCCGCATGCTACTTCCAGTAAAAGTAGCGTTTCTTTGTGAGCCAGTAGTCCGTGTTACATCTGTGCTAATGATGACTTTAAACATCAGCTTCAGCAAGATAAAGAATTAAGAAGTGTCTTAATTCAGTTCAATGAATGTAGACCACTTCTGAATTCATCTTCCTATCTTAGAAAAAATATAAAGCTAGTAATGGGAAGAGAAAAGACTGAAAAATCTGTAAACATTTTTCTGCTTTTCTTTCTGAGAACAAGGGTATGAAAGTTCTTTCATTTCTGTCTCAGAACTAATAACAGTTATGTTCTGGGCATCTCCCAAATGATCACTTTTCCTATGTTGAAAATAACAGCACTCTTTAGAAGTCTATTAAATATTTTTAAGATTCTCAACATTCATTGTGATATATAGAACATGGTCTGTATTTACCATAAACACTTGTGAAAGGTAGTTACTCCTGAAATGCAATTTGCAAAGTGTTCTAATACTGATACTTACCATATGGGCATTAAGCTGCTTTCTTGCTGTTTCTGGTACACCGCCAACAGGTTTTGATGCCAACAGTTGACGTTCTGTGTCTGTCAGCCATTGTTGCATGTCTTCAACTTCACCATGGAAACCTTGGGCCTAAATTATACCATATCATTTTAGAGCTTACTTATATACTTTCCATTGTAATACAGTTCAGATGCAGAGGTATACTGCAGACAGATTTAAACAGATATTTCCAATAATTAAGGGAAATACAAGAAAATTTAAAAAGAAAAAAACACACAAAAGAAAACAACGCAAAACTTAAACAAGTTGAATTCAATAAAAATTATAAAAACAAAGATAAAACACATGGAAATTGTGTAACCAGGTTAAATAAGCAACTGTGAGATGCACGTTTTCCCTGAATTGTTTACCTATACTGAAATTTTACTTCAGCACTATAAAAGGCATTGGTCAGCTGTGGAAGATACAGCTGAGTTCACACTTTCTCCAGATTCTACATTATGGTTTTGATTTAGGACAGCTTCTAATACATCTATCTAAGTATTTAATGCAAAAATGAACTTCTAATGAGCTATCTCTGTATTTGATCATTTTCTGTTCACCTGGATCAAGGCACTGTCCAGCTGCTGTTTCCTTTGTTCAGTTTTTTCCAACACATTTTTCCAGCACTGATTCAGAAGTTTCAACTTGCTCCGTAAATTACTAGCTTCTTCAACATCACTTGATTCAATCAGGTCATTTCCTGCTTTCTTAACTGCTTCCACTGTAGACTGATGAGCTAAAACATCATTTCGTAGCACCTACAGTTATAACACAGTAAATGTCTGTTGAGAAATCATTGAATGAAGGCAACTCCAGTGACTAAGCTAGTTATAATCCAGTGGCAAGGCAACAGTTTAATAACATCATTGGTATTAGCAATTAAAGCTAACAGTCAAGGTCTTTTTAATCAAAAGCAGCACCATTTCAGTCTGACAAAATGGCACATTTTGGTTTCATATCTTGTAAAAAAATAATTGATTCCTCTTGAATTCATATATTTCTTTCTGAAATTATGAATGCTTTCTGCTACTGGTAATAAAGAATTATTATTCTTCACTTTCTTTAATTTACTGCATGCTTTTCCTTAACAGGATTTTTCTTTGTTTTTGGGGGTGAGGTGTTCAAACAGGGTTGTATGTAGTAGTACTGATTGCTTGTGGAACCCTAGTCTAAGAGGAGAGAGGAAAATAAATACTGTGTGCTTGCTGTGCCATACAATCTGACTGCCACAACATATCTGCTTGCATTTCAGGTCTACAACTCATTTCACCTTATGTCAGGCTACCAAAACACTTTTGCTGTGCTAAAAGCTGGGGAATGATTGTAATACTAACACCAAAAGACATCTTCCATCTGGTAAAAAGCTGTCATCATTAACCATAGTAAAACCATAAAATGCAAAAAGTACATTTAGGGAAAGGATGTTGTTTTCAAAAATTCTTAAAAAGAAAAAAACTGCTTTAAAATACGGGAATAAGGAACAGGAGGGAATACACAAAAGAAGTTGAGAAGGTAGTAGTAAACTCCATCTAAGAAATTCAACTTTATGACTGTTGTTTTCCATGGGGCCTGGTTCAAACTCACAGTCATCAAAATGCTAGCATGAGATAAAAATACAAAGCTAAACACAAAGGCATTTGTAAATAAACCACATAGAGCATTTGGTGGAACAGAATGCCACAAGCAGTGATTGTATACAAAGCATGCACGTATTTCTTTTATTCTTCTAAGCTTGCTTAGAAGCTCAAATGTATTCATTATTTTCCTAACAGGGCAAAAAAAAAATTAAAAAAGATATTCAGAGATGCAGATGCATTTTTTTCCTTCCTTCCTGCTGAGGCTCAATAATTACAAGGTCTATTCTTTCCAAAGTTATTCCAGAGATGGATGCTTTTCCAGGCTGCCAGGATGCGCTACTGTGTGAACTTTCTAACCAATAAACTCTGTTTTATGAAAAGGAAGCAGATTCGCTCATGTGCTTGCTAAACTTCAGCACAGAAGGTAGGTGAAGTCATAAACAATGTCTGGACACTTCTTCATAGTAAAACACTTCCATAGGATAAGAATATAAAAAGTCCATGGGGTAGATTATTTTTTTAATGGCCTGTTTCTAGCAGTAGTGGTACAGGGCACACAGAAATTTCTCTTTGCTCACTTGTCCACACAAAAGGCTTCAGAAGCTGCAGAGCTGCACTAAGATAACAACAATAAGGCCTTAATTACCTGTGTACTATCAATTTAAATCACTTCTCTCTAAATCCAGAACACACTCTGAATACTTTTTACCTTAACAGGTCAAAAATTAAATGGCAGGTTTAACAGAAAGGAGAAATTCACTGAGTCACACAAAGAGGTAGAGAAGATTTCTTACTCCTGGGAAATACTCTTCAAAATAGAGGCATAACAGAAGCACTTTTCCATGGCCCCAAATTAATCTAATCAGTAAAAACACTTGAAAAAAAATTAAACTCTAAATTATATATAAAAGGAAGAAAAAACAGGGGCACGAAGACTCCTGAGGTTTGACAAGATTTTCAGAGAAGCATCTATCCTGTGAGTTAGAGCCAAATATTAAATAATTCCCCAAAATTCAAAATAACAACTAGCAATTTCCTGATAAAGTGATAGTATAATAAAAAATGTGGAATGGTCACAAGCATTCTGTGAGACCTGGCTTAAAACAGACCTAATCAAGGAGTTCATTGGTTTAGGGAGCATAGCTCCCTAAAGCTTCCTGGGTCTAAGGTGAATAAACTTAGAGACTAACGTGAGCTTCTCTGTTCAGCTGAAACCTGGGACTTGCATGGCATATGCAAGGAAGAAAGGAACGAGGGGAGGAATAAGAAGAAAGGTATTAGTTAATACTTTCCTGATTTCAGCTATAATCTTGAAAACCTCTAGAGAATTTTTTATCAAGTGCTACATTTTACTACAAGAGTCATCACCAAGATAAACATCAAAAGAAAATTTTAGTTAATATTCATTGTAATTACATACATGATGTTTGGCCAGTTCGATTTCAATAGCCTTAGGGTCTCCACCCACAGGTTTCTGCTCATTCAGCAAGTCTTCTGTATGTGTCAGCCACGTCAGTAACTCTTCCAGGGCATGCTGGAACTGCCCCAAGGCCAACAAGGCACCTTCCAGTTTATGCTATAGCAAAAATAAAATTAACAATTAAATTATTTTACACTGCTATTGAATTGGCTTATATTACCATTAGTCACCATTATCTGGAATGGAGTCTATGCATCACAAAAACCAGGGAGAAACAGCTATCCAATGCAAACAATGCTTCATTGTAAGAGCTGAGTTAGAAAAGCCTTGCATGCCAGGATTAAATTCCTAACTTTCAAAGACCCTATGTAACGACAATAAAGTTAAATTTAAAGGCTTACTCATAAGAGATATAACAGCAGTGTTTTATTACTTAAATCATAATCTTAATATAAATGTAATTAGGTGTGTGATCTTTAAAACCTCTGTTGTGAAATGATACCGTCTTTAAATCTCTCTTTCATTTTAATAACTCAAGTAAAGTGTACTGAGACAGTTAAACATTAAGTGGTGCCTTTTTTTTTAAGTGCTCAGTTCAGCAGCTAAAACTACTTTTTGCACATATAAACATGTTTTCAACTGCTACTTAAGATGTCATCAAATAATCAAAATGTGATAATGATTTAACATGGTGGTGCCAACAGAAGAAGTGGTAAAAAACACTGCTAACAGTTTAAAAATCACAAAAGCAAGTCAATAAATCATATAATTTGAACTATATATAGCTCTCTAATTTTCAAAACTAAAGAATAGATTTCTAAATCCATGCAAGCATTATATATAACAAAAAGCTTTTCTCAAAAATCAAAGTCATGAATACAGCCCCACCTTCAAGTTTATTTACCTGTCTAGTTATGATTTTTTCTTCTAGGCTGTCCCACATCTGTTTGAGTTCTGAGAGACGGTCTTGAACTACGTGCTTGTCACTCTCCTCTGTTACCTTCTTCAGCAATATTTCTGCCTGATGGTTCAGTCTTTCCATTTCTATTTGCTGCTGATAAGCTTCTGTCTTAAATTGCTACAGTAAATAGAAAAATAATACACACAAACTTATCACAATTAATGACCTTCTTGAACATAGCATAGTACAGCGGTACTTACAATACTAATGCACTGCTGTCAACTAAATTTCAGATGTCAAAATACTTGAAAGACACTGATAATCCAGACAGTCTCAGGTAATTAAAAATATGCAATGATGTCTTAATAATCTAGCAGGAACTGCCAACTGCAGTCAGAGTATGACAAAGATGCTCAACAGGAAAATAATGTCCAATGATCTCCCTGGTCTGCAAAAAATGTATAACATTGTCTTGATTCACTTCTAACTCTTGCAGTTGTGACAATGCAATCCTTTAAACTTCAAACAAAATCATTTTTCAAATTACATAAGAGAAAATTTTCTTTAGTAGTACACCCTTTCTTGTGCATGCAACTGGGACAACACACTGAATACAAATCATGTACGCGTGTTCTGCTGAACTATGTAAGATTACAGTTCATTCGAAGTTACATCATAAAATAAACAACGTGCCCACAGTCAAAAAAAGTACAAGCAAACAGCAAACCCAAGGACATTACCTAATCATTATACATCCGTTTTTGTTTTTATTCATAGCATAACATCCTACTTATCTCATGCACATGATCCATGTGCACAGATCCATGAAGACAGGATTTGGAAGGTCTTAGTTACTGTGAAATTTTTATTTTCACCTTACTGATGTACTGAGAATGTAGTGCTCATAGAAACATAGGGTTGGAAGGGACCTTCAAAGATCATCTAGTCCAACATCCCTGCAGTCAGGGAGGACATCCTGCACTATATCAGGTTGCTCAGAGCCTCATCAAGCCTAGCCTTGAATGTCTCCAGGGGCGGGTCTTCAACTACCTCTCTGGGCAACTTGTTCCAGTGCCTCATCATGCTCATGGTGAAGAATTTCTTCCTAATGTCTAATCCAAATCTGTTTTGCTCTACTTTAATTAAGATAAAGCCTGTAATGAAGCTTTGGAAGCACTCTTTTAGAGCCTCAGGGAAGCTGTTCATGGTAGGAATCAGAACATGTCAAAGTCAGCAGAAGAACTATGTACAAGCCTTTGAAAGGGAAGAAATGCTACTACAAGTATTACTCAGCTTTCAGAACATATTCACAAAATAAAATGTAGTCTCCACAAAATCTGGAATAGAATTTAAAATTAAACATATTTTGAAATTAAAATTTTAAGACTAATGTATTTCCAAATACATAAAAGAAATAAATTGCTAGGTCATACCTTAAGTTCCTCAGTTTGCTGCTTTACTGTCTCCAGATCTGTTCCAACTGGTGACATAGATGCCAACTTGCTGCCAGCGATGTCTACCCAGTCAAATATTGCCTGAAAATCACAGCATGAAATTGAAGCATAAGCAGAGGAAACGTGTCATATTTCAAAATTGTATTAAAGAGTAGATTTTTTTTTTTTTTACTCCAGAGAACAGCATTGCTGTGTTCTTTGAAATAAAACAGATACCTTCAGTGGAACCTAGAGGTTATTTTCAATACAAAGGATCAACTATTAACTCAAATATTCCATGTAACAGTTACAAGAATGTACAAGCTGCAAGACTGAACTAATATTAGCAGTAACTTTCTGACAGTAGTATTCACACTGACTCTCCTTGTTGAGTAAAGCCAGCTATTTTTATGAATACCCTGGAATGTAAATAAAAGAAAAACTTCATTCTGCACTCCTCTGGAGTGAAGATGGCAAGCGGTAGCTGAATTATACTTTAAGTGATGATTACAAAAACACTTCTTTTGAAGTATGATGTTTTCTGTGTAAGAAATATGGGACACGACTCATTCAGTACCTATTAGACAGTGGTGGGCAATAACCAAGCTTGACGGAGTATCTATAGGATAGTGTGTTTTAACTTCGCAAAAGAAATGCAGTCTCCATACTTCTGAGGCTTTGTGGGTACTTCTTTTGCTTCTGATGTAATGTAGAACCAAATTCAAGAATATTCCATGTAAAGATCAAGAACATCTGCATCAGTCTGGGTAATTACATAGGGAAAAAAATAACTCGGCTAGGCCCTTTTTCTTCCTGCCCGTTATCTGTGATTGAACATGGAGAAAGGCTTTGGGACAGCTTGTCAGAGCTGCCTGCTACTGCAAAGCTCCTTGAGAAAAGAGCTACCCCTCCAACAAGCTCAACAGGATGAGGCAGCTGCAGCTAACAATCTGCCCACAGTACTTCTCATAATGTCTATTGAAATGAGAATAAGGAGGTATTTAAATACAACTATTTTAGAAAGTATCAAGCTTGAAGGATGTGCAATGAGAAGCAATAGGAAACAAAGCATTTAAACCAATGGGAATGTATGAATCCAGCCCTGCAAGTCAACCTATGTGCAGCACCAAAACAAAGAGAACTTGCAGAAAAACACATAGTGAGGGTACACTGGAAAAAAAGATGTTGCACACCTATTCAGGTGTGTTCTGTTGATTGATCTGCACCAAACACATGAGCAATTGCCCTCATTGTCATGTGAAACACTATTTTTAAACATTTAATGAACCAAGAAAGAAAGTAACTCCAGTAAAAGGATAGTTTTGTCTTTCACTCAAAGAAAATAGCAACAAGAGAGTAATACGGAGCTATATTCTGTTCCTTTCAGATCACGTAAACATGTTACACTGCAACTCACCTATCATAAAAATTACTATCACAAGAAAATATGAACAGGATTACCATAAAACTCACTGCTTTTATGAAGAAACAAGGGATTATTCATTTCAAATCCAAACACTGATCAACATATGAAGAACTACATGCAGAAAACAACCCAAATACCTTTGTTCTTTAATGGAAGAAAAACTTCCTACTCAATGAAACATTCTTTTACTATAATCACATTAAAATACATTGACTTGAGATTGGGTTTGGTGTATCACACCATCTTACCTGCAGTCCATCTTGGTACTGAACAGCTGCCTCCATAGCCTCAACAAGCTTATCTATACGTTCTTTCCACACTTTATTTAAGGCATCCCAGGCAGAATTCAACTGCAAATAGATGCAATTTATTAAAATGCATGAAAGAATTTTACTCACAAATCAGTAACATAAACAAACTAAGCATGGACATCTCATATGTCTTTCATATTAAAACTTCTGTTTTACTTATCACTCCATGGTGACTTTCCTTCAGAGTACACTAGAAATTTTGGATTACAAAAGTCATAAACGTCAATACTAACAAATGAGTATTTTTATTATCACATGGATTACAGTTAATATGTAAAATACCATTATTAAATCACTTGGAGTTGCTTCATTATCAAAAAAGGTAGCTTAAAAGAAATGTCTATTGCTGAACACTGAAGAAATTAAAAGTACTCTGTAGTCATCCAAATAGGACTGCCTCAATTAAGATGTCGTACTTGGCATGAACCAGCTACATGTGAAATTTATTTTAGCACTACTGTTGCAAATAGTAGATATTTTATTAATCTGTATTTTCGCAAAAAACCTTTGTCTTTTACACAGTTTTTAACACATAAATCATTAAAATAAATTTCTATGTACACTGTAAACCAATCTGAGTCAAGATTCACTTACTTGAAAAGCAAAACTTCCTTGAAGTTACATTTACCACATTTTTATTTCCAAAATTTGTTGAGGGCAAGGAGGATATACCTATTTCAGATGAACATGCACCTAACAATAGATTTATGGATCTGCATTTCCCATACCTCATCTATACTCTTGTTGACAATAGGTTTGTCAGGCTCTCCACAAGCAGCTCTAAGTTCAGAGCCAAGGCTCAGAACCGCTTCAAGATCGTCTTTTAGTCCATCAATTTCTTCTTCAACAGCCTACAAAGAGAAAAAAATCCAATGCTATTAATATACTAAATAGAATAATTTATGTACAGCTTGCTTCCAAGATAACACACAGGGGGACTTGGCCTTTGTTTTTTTTAAAGTCACTTGAACTTACTATTGGATGCTTAGAATATAAGCATCCCTTTGCAATACCAGACATCAGCCTGAATTATAACAATGGCTTATGCTATCATTTTGCATAAGATGGGGAAAAAACAAACAGGAAGTTCTAAATTAGATTTCTTTAATCAGAGTGTTTTCTTTCCCTGAGGTTATCATTCAACCTTTAAATCTTTCACTATCAACATAAATAATTGCAGGCTTAGGGCATAATGGACAGTGTGACACGTGTACACCTTTCATTTAGATGTTACGTATTACTTAGGGAATCTAAAGTATGTATAACCTCTTAAATGTTTCATTGACGTGCTTATTATATACATGTTTATAAGCAAATACGTAAACATAATGACAGGCACATGTTGCACGCTCATTGCAATTAAGAACTGATACATGTTATTTCCCACAGACTCTTGAGATATCATTATAGTAAATTTTTATACAATTATCTTCCTTGGTCTCTAAAAAAATATCCTCCAGTGGTATTTCATAGTAATTCTTTCTTTTCCCTCCACACTGTAAATAAAATACTTGAAGTCAACAAAATAATTTCTACTGACCTCGACAGCTTCTATCTGTTCCTTGACTACAGATGGGTCAACTCCAGGTCCCTCCAGTTCTCCAATGAGCTCCTGAGTATCTTTAATAGTAGCTACGAGAGCCACATGATCATACCAAAACTTTGCAGCTAGTTCCATTACATCCAACAGTTTGGCCTCTCTCTCCTCAGTCAACGTTTGGATGTCTTCCCAAATGAGGACCATTTGGTCTAGTTTATCTTGAACAGCTGAAGAACAGAGTAACTAGATTACTACTGGCAAACAGATCTTGGCCATAAATCTCTTTACAGTTCTACAGCAGAAACACATGCATACGTTTTAAAATTCAGACACTAACATTCTTCCCTAACAGCACTCCTTGTAATGTTGAGGGGAAACAACAAACAACCTTTAAAAACAAAACAAAGGTCATATCCACAATGAATTATTTTAAATGAACACTTTGATTCTCCAGGAGAACAAAACACTCAGATTAGAGGTCACCAGAAATAAATATTTTTATATGCCACAGCTTGTTGCATTTCCACTACACAGAACTTTCATCAATCTATTACCTCTAGCAGATATATCCTTATCAGTTCCTTCTGAGCGAGCAATCATTTCCTTCCCTCTCTGTTTAAGAGTTTCATACACTGGCTGAAGTTTTTCCAAATCCACTGACACATTCTTATTTTCACTGATTTGCTCTTTAATCTTCTCAACCTCTGCTGAGATAGAAGGTGGCTGCCTCAGACGTTCAGCTATGCGTTTCAGGCTCTCAAGAGTTGAATCTATCTTGTCATGAAACTGGAAAGGTGGAAAGGACAGAAGGAAGTGACAGAGGAATTATGAAAAAAACCAAAACAAAACAAACTAAGAAATAGCATTTGAAACTCTCTTGCAAAAAGGTAACTTAACATATTTAACATCTCTAGCCAACACATCTACGTGCAGTTTGCAACAATGCTCTTCATGGTTCTTTCCCTCTTTTAATACCTAAATTACAAATATGACAATGCAGAACAGTACTTCCTGTCAGATTCAAGAATTTTGCTATGAAGACAGGGTTCAGTTCTGAGACACTCCATTAGCCTGGTCTAGTGGGAGGTGTCCCTGCCTATGGCAGGGGGGTTGGAACTCGATGATCTTTAAGGTCCCTTCCAACCCAAACTATGATTCTATGATTCTATGATTAGAAGATACTATACATATAGCAGAATCTACTTGCATTTAGTTCTGTGTAGATGCTGCAGGACCTACATAAAACAGTCTTGACTACACTTGAGAAAGGCGCTACAAAGATCACAGGAGAACAAGACTACCTTATGCGAACAAATAGATACATCCTTTCCACTCAAAGGAATATAGGCAACACAAATATAATTACATTTTCCCATGATACAATTCACATCAAATCAGACTCTGTGACTAATGTCAGACTCAGGTGTTTTTGTTAGATGTGCAAATCTCACACAAGCCAGCAAAATGTGTTAGGGAAGATAAGTAGCCCTCCCACACCCAAGATTTCTGAAAAACTGACTGTAGCAACAAAAGCAGTAAAAAAGGAAAATAAATTGGCATTATTCATGCCTAATTGTAGGATAAATATATATTATATATCAAAATTGACAGGACATTCAGAGAACTTTCTTGTACTTCAGTGAATGAGACAAGTTGTTCTAGAACTTGAAAGGAAAAAAATGTATGTAATTTCAAACTCTGATTCTGGCTCCATAGTTTATGTGGTGCCTTTCATATGTGATGCAATGTAATGCAATTTAGAACCTGAAGAGTGAAATAATTACTCTTCCAGGACTGTCTAGACATACAGTGACATAAAACATCACAGTGCAGAGCATTAACGATATATATTTATGTATCTTGACAAAAAAAAAGTGATTATATTAAAAAATCATATTAGAATGTTTTGCTTTTCCATCTGCACAAACATTAACATATACAAAATGAACTATAAAGAGTTTTATAATTAAGCATTTTCTCAACATTTGTTTATACTCCAGCTCTTAGCAAAGAATTCTATTTTAGCAATTTTATTCTTACTTTCTGTACTTAGTACAACATAGCATCCAAGTCCCTGCTTTGTATGCAGCAGTTGTTAATACGTATCTTAATTTTCAAATGTGTAGTTCCATGAGCATTTTTATTATAAATGAAACCACTGAATCTAAATAATCAGGTATCCTTCAGAGGTGTGAATAAAGTAGTAATTTAGAATTACTGAAGTATAACATTGTCTATGACAAATTCAAAAGCAGGAGAATAATGACACTTTTTTCCTGAGCTTCTTAAACTCAGATATGTTACGCTAGGAATATGACATGAACTATAATCACCTACATCAAAAAATTATTTAGAATGTAGACTTAATGAGAACTGTAGGGTGATTTTCTTTATTTAATATTTTAGATCTGAGCAGAATATAGCATGCAATTTCCACTCAACGGAAAAAAATGGTTAATTCCCTATAGAAGAAGCAGTATAGAACACAATATTTTTTATTCATGTTTTTGTGTTCATGTACAGTTTTCCCAAGTTATTTTCTGAATTAGGCACTGAGTAACACAACTTCAGTTTGGAATCAATGACAATTAACTCAATATTTCAAAGTTTCCAAAATGTGACATCTAACAACACTATGAGATTTCATTGGACAGGCTGATTAATCTAAGATGCACAGCTTTTATTGACTGGAGCTGAATTTCACGCTTACAGTGACAACTTTGCTCAAAGTACTTTTATGTAACAGTTCAAGCATATGTTACAGTTCAATCTTTATGACAAAAAGGTCTGTAACCTACACCAGAAGCTATTACCACTGTCAAACTCATATTTCTAATGGACTCTAACTAAAGTTGCCAACTTGAAGATATTCAATTATATTCAAGTTCAGCGAGCAACTTGACATACTTATGCCAAGGAAGCATCAGCAAGAGAATATTAGGAATGAAGTAGAAATAAAATCATACATTTTTAGACCAAATGTTCCCTTTTTACATCACACTTAAGAATCTGTAACATTTTTCAACTACAACAATCTTAATACTGACCAATATATAGAATATATAAATAGAAAAATCAAGGCCGTAAGTAGTGATATGAACATTCACAGACCATTAGGTTGGAAAATACAGTTTAGCCTTGATATATACATGTGAGATGATAGTCTGTCTTTCCCTTTGACTGCATCCAATTATGCTTTAAACTTAAAATGATACCTGGGTACACTGTGAAATGGCTTCATCTAGTGCCAGTGCTCGCTTTTTGACATCTTCCTTAATTTTACTGTAAAGGGTGTCAGCTGCCACATATTTCTCTTCAATAGAAAAACCTTCTCCTGGGCTCAGCTCCAGCAACTGAGGTCCAGTTTTGTTCATCTTATCTATGTGAGGTTTGTGCTCAGCGATCAGCTCACGAAGTTGCTATAACAAATGAAACAACTTATCAGTTTCTTATGCTTACACCACCACATTACAGCTGTCCACACATCTAACACATCCAGCTGGCAAGAAATTTCAAGCAAACACTCTTTGTCCAAATGTAAACACAAATAATACCAAATAAAGTTAGCCATTGCTCTGCCAGTTACTATCCAGGAATTAAACATCATAATTAGAGACGCATTAGAAAGGTCCATGCAATACCCCTGTAGAACATATTATTAAAGATAAACTACAAGATGCTAACTATGAACATGATCTTGGCAACAGACACTCCCTATACTTAGTACCTATAATGACAGAAATTACAACAATATGCCCATCATGTGCCACATTTATGTTTTTCATGTTGGTATTTGTCACTCACCACTTCGGTCTTCCACTGAAGGACATCACAAAAAAAGAGGCATTAGCATTGCAAGAATATTAATTTAAATTACCCTTGCTTTAGTAAAATGGAAGTATTACAAGTAAGAGTCAAAATAATCAGTGAAAAGAACAAAAGGACAAGGAAGACTGATTAGTAGAGACCTACCAACCTATCAAGTTTAGCAGTCTCCTCTCTGACCACAGTATCCCCCCATGTCTTCACAACAGCACTATTCCCTCACTGACAAGAAGTTTAGCAAATAATTCATGAGTAAATTAAATCCAATCTCAACATGTCAGCTGCCTACTCTTTCTCATCATCGATCTTCTAACTAAGTAAAAACTGCGCATTAGACTGTGCAGAGGCTTGTGAAAGTGAAAGGTCACAAGTGTCTTCCAATTTGCCACAGGATTTTGGTTTAGTTTACCTGCACCCATGGACCTGGCAAAAGGGAAAGGGGTTTTTTGTGAGTACCTGATCCTTCCCTCCAGTTTTATTTATTTACTCAGCTTACTCAGCCCCTCCTGGTGTTGTGAACTCCATGCATTCCTACCCTGTAACCTCTGAGCAGGAACATGAGAGGACTCTGAGAGGCCCATGCTCTGTTCTGCTCAGCATTTGTTTAAACTAATGGAGACATGGAAAAGGCCTCATATCAGTCTCAGTATAAATAAATCCTCTTCCCTTCAACTGAAGTTCTTCCCTTAAAAAGAAATTCTGATACTGGCTTGCTTATTTGCTCCTCCCCAGAAGAGAGGACATTGAGAAGATGGAAAAGACAGTGACTATGACTCTTTACAGCCTCTTTATGACAAAATAGCAAAAAACCACAAAACCATTGACACCAGCTTTCACTGAGAGTGAAATAGTTCATAAAACTTGCAACACGAAAAAATCATGTTAACTAGCAGAAAAGAAGAAAAGATGGAAAGAAGAAAAAAATCAAAGGTTTTCTAAAAACAATTTTGTGTGGTTTATTTTTGTGCAGAAATAGATTATTTGTCAAGGGCCACAAGAGTGCACATTTCTGTGTCCAAACCCTAGGCTGGTGCTCTACCCATAGCTCAGTTCAAACCAAATTGACTGCATGCCACTCACACAGAGTCAGTGTTATGAATTCCATGGCTTGGAACAAAGATAATCATCACTAAATACATCAGAACAGACAGAAGTGTGTATCAAACATTTTTTTTATATTTAATTCAGAACCCGTTTCTTAAAAAATATAAATGATTTTAAATTATTTTATCTAATCCATGATCTACTATTGTGTAAACAGTTTCAGTAAACAAGTACTCCAGATCAGATTATGTGTTAAAATGGCCTGGCATGAATCTTCTTAACAAACAAATCTCAGCTAATGGCATAGCCAAGGGAAAACACAAAAAGAGAAGCTCATCTGGAGGGCTTCTCATGGGAGCAGAATGATTAAAGTAGATGGGGAACAACCCTGTAAGTTAAGTAAGCATGATTTGGTTCACCATGACTAATCAGGATAGTTTGTGAAGCTCATATTACATAGCTTGTCTCAGTCGAGCATGCTTGCTCATTGCAGACATAATAGAAAGACAAATGAGAGAATTCAGTGTTTACTAGTACACAAGACTGGTGTATCTTCATTAGCTGGTCTCAGAGTAAACAAGATTCTAAAGCCAGGGTTCATCCTAGCTAACTTAAGTCACTTAATTGAAGCACCTAAAATTAAAAATCCCACCAACTTGCTCAATGCAATTAAGACAGGTGTGTCCAGTACTCATATTGTTTCTGCATGTGCCAAAACATACAGGCTTTTACCATCAGTGGGATGCATCTGATTCCATGTGACAGTTGTAGACACATATGAACTATAATAATTTTTATTCCAACTGATTATTCCTCTATGTAAGAAAGCCCATATGGCAGCCAGCCTACAACACTGTTGCCTCTATTTCGTGATGTTATGGTAAAAAAATTATTTCTTTCACAGGATTGGATAGAACTCAATCAATTCTTGGCCCTCTGTCTGTCTTCCCAGCTGAGTTAAGTTTAGGTCCAAAAAACAGCCATATTTTTCAGTCATGTTTCACCTTCTGTTTCTTACTACAACATTGCAGGTATCTTCTTTCTGTTTATGGGTTGGTATGTTCTAAAACTGACATTAATGTGTACTTTTCAATGTACTACTTTAACCCTTAACTTTCGTGTCTTCTGCTCTCTCACTAAAAAAGTTCAGCACTTCGCAGAAGTGTCCGCAGTTCTAGGCAGAATACTACTTGGCTCCTAATATTTTGCTTTCAAACAAAGGGCAAAATGCTTACCCTATGCTCCTCTTGTTGTTGCTTTAAAGTTTCATATTCAAGGGCTGGTGCAGGAAGCTGAGAGATGATCATTTCTGTCTCAGTTAGCCACGGCCAGAGCTCTTCATAAGTCTCCCAGAACTGGTTAACCAGGGACTGAGCACGTTCTAGCTGGAGGTTTCTCTCAGAGTTCATTTGACAGACTGCATCATATTTTTGTAAGAGGCTTTTCATTTTTTCCTATAAAATAATACAAACAGAAAGTAGAAATGGAAGTTTTTCTTCATCTCTACTATTTCAAAATTTAAAATACATATATATAATATTTCTAATCTTTGATAATTACAGCACAGTGTCCTAAATTTTAAAGTTCTACAGCATCGGTGTTTAAGGTGGACAGAAACAATACTGCAGGAGATCAGAATCTGGCAGAGTACTTTTAAAGAAATAAGTACATATTTAATTCTACTGATATTTACAAATAACACTTTCTTCACAGGGCTTCCAGTCAAGCTGCAAAGTATTTGACTGGAGATCTTTTCTCCACTTCCTTACAGAAGATGCTTATCTCCAGTGATACATGGCAGAAACTAATTTTTCCTCTGCATTTCTGAATCAAAGAATCATAAACAATACATGAAAATCTAGGATTTGGTGTTTTGTTGGGGTTTTTTTGGGTTTTCTTCAAAAATTTGTCAAGAGAACGGGGTACACTGCTGCAATTGTAAGCTTACAAACTTCCAACAGAAACCAAAAAACATAAATGAGGCTATGTTAACATTAATAAAATGATAGCAATAGAAGTTATAAACATTACAAACCTATTGTATTTATTGTATTGTATTTATAGGTATGTATTGTAGGTACATACCTATTGTAGGTATGTGCTAATAAAGTATCAACCAGCTATATTTTTCCTGTGGAAGACTGCCAAAGTTATCATTTAAATGAAATATTACATGTGATAATGCACATAAATACTAGCTTTGGAAAAATCACACACATATGCAAGCCACTGAATGTAAAGTAAAAAAACATCTTTCTTGGCAGAATAAGTTATGCTTTCTTTTTTGCTGTCTTGCATGTAAAATAAGTATAGAGATGCTATCCAAAGAACAAAATATACCCTAAAACATGGATATACAGTATTTTCAACTAATACAAGTATTTAACAGAGTCTCATAAGACTGCTCTCCCTTATTACTCCGGTTTCATAGACAGGATATCTCATCTCTATTAAATTAAGAGCAAATCAGATTTTTTTCCAGATCCTGCAGCAGAGCTTAACGAGTGAAGTAATATTCAAGGAGGCTGGTGTTGGAACAACTAAATTCACACAAAAAAAACTCAGCTTCACCATAATTTAGCAAAAAAGGCCCAACCCCACTAACGTATTCATAATGTCAACATAAAAAAACCTGTCTGCATACATAAACAATCCAACCATCAGGCTCTTCGTGGGTGTTTAACAGGCAAAGACATAAGAATGCATTTCACAGTCTGTATTAGTCAATACAGGATGGATGTTAGGAGGGAACAAAGTTGGCACTGAAAACGGCAGGAATGAAAGTATAGATGTGTGCTGAGATGCACAGTCACCAAATTCAGCACAGAAATACAAAAGCCCAAAACGTCAATGATCAAGAGAAGTGGGGAGATAAACGGCCAGACTCCACACACACCACCTTGAGATGAGTAATATTTATTCACTCAATCATTTGTTGGCTAAAATACCATGAAAAAAGATAATAAATGGGTCTCCAAATTAGTATCAAGCAGCAAAGAAAGTACACAGTGTTTGCTCTTTGGACATCCTGAAAGATGGAAAGCAATATAGAACAGCATTTATTCTAGAATTTCAATACTCAGACTTGAAGTTGCTGCAATTAATGCTTTTTTGTTAGGATTTCAAAGATAACATGGTAAGAAACCTACTTAAGTATTGTCTGCATACTTACTGCTTTACCTGCAACTTAAGGAATTTTACCTTCATGGTTTGTTTCTCTTCTTCGGTGCATGTATTCATAATCTTATCTCCAGATTTAACAAGTTCATCTATAGTATCTTTGTGCCTCAAAATCTCCATGGTAAAAGCCTTGAAACATAATACAAATTGGTCAGAAATAAAAAAAAAAAAGGACTACAGGGAGTCAAGACTACTTTTGAAGTGCATTATGATTGACTGAAAATTCAATCACACTAGTACATTTTCTAGATGGAGCATGTGCCAGCCAATAATTAACATGACAGTTGAAAATGCATTTCTTTTACCTTTTGAACTTGTAGCTGAGCTGCAGTCTGGTCTTGCTCAAGCCTAATATCACCCAGAGACATCAGTTTCTTTTCTGTTTCTGCAATCCAGGCAAATTCAGCATCAGCTGCCTGATCAAACTAAATGAGGGAGACATGATTAGTTCAGTGGCTCTATAGACATGAAATTAGAATGATTATTTCAAAATTTTTAAAGACTGAATATTTTGGAATTGTTAAAAAGAAAGTAGCTCAACTTTTCATATGAGGTTTTCATATAAAAGAAAAACAATTCAGAAATAATTCCAAGGGATTGTAATACAAGCAGGTTAACTCTTAAAGTGTGACAAAGCAACAGAAGTAAATGCTTTCCCAAAGCTTATAGCTCTCTAACAAGCAAAATAAAACAAGTTACAATTTCAGAATTTTAACTACACTATTTTAATCCTAGTCTATTTCACCTCTTTTCCATCTCTATGTTAACTACTACTGCTAGTGTTGTAATTATCCTAAGAAATAGTTGTTTGTTGTTATCACTTTAATCTTAAGAGCTTTGGTATTAAAAGATCCAAGACAAAACAAGCACAACTCAACTAAGTCAGTGGAAAAACCTTACTGAATTCAGAGGACAAGATTTAATCCAGAACTGTACCTTGGATTAGATTTGACAATTCTTTGAGGCATTTGGATGCAGCCTGTCCTTTTTCCTCAAAGATTAACCTTCGAATACCATTAGTCAACACTTAAGTGTTTCCCAAACTGCCTCAAAGCTCTGAAGTAATAAGAGCATTTAAAGGTTTTGTTTCTTAACCATTTACAAAGGACAGTATGAAATCCTGGAAAGAAATACATGGGGATCTATCTCTTCTGAAAATCAAGACCAAATTAAAACAAAATTTTAAAGGTTACACTTTCTCTCTTCTGCTCAAGTTTGTAAGGCACAGATCTTGGCACACGTATTGCAGTACTTAACAGGCGTGGCTTTGAGGTTAAGTGATACAGAAATTATATAGAATGATCAGATGCACAAAATGGCCATCACAGAAACTACTAGGATCTACTTTATTTACAATTTATTTTAAACTCTGACTCCCACTGCAATAGTACAACATGAAGAACATAGTTCCATGTCACTGTGAAAGTCTGTCAGGATGTTTAATGTTAGAACCTATTTATGTTGTCTACAACCCTGCTTTCCACAGAGGTCTCTCTCTGACCTCTTGTCTTTTAAATCTGCTGTTTCCACTTTAGTGGCTGTAGACCATGATAACCCTGTTCCTGTAACGTAGCTGGAGTTCACTTCAGCCTTTAAATAAACTCTTGTCTTACTGGTTAATCATGAGTCACACAAAAACAAAACCAGCAGTTCTAAGATTTCATTCTTTATGAGTCAATCTTTTTTTCAGCCTTTATAATCCATTTTTACATGAGAGAGAGAACAAACATTCTTTTTCACTATGTGTCATTTCTCATAAAGGTAACAGAAAGTAAGCTTTGTCCTGATTATTATGATTTCCTTATAGCAAGGTATGTTCCAAAACAATCAGTATTGTAAACATCAGCACCAAGTATGTGCACCAGTGGTAGTTTAATTCTGGCTTCAGCAACTGCAGCTCACAACAAAGGTCTTCAGACGCTTGTCTGTATATGAAGGCAATGAAGTCAATTTCAAATTTATTAGAAGCACAAATTAACTGCAATGTGACTTCCCGACAGCAAATACCAAAATAACACTGAGCAAACATTTAATGGAAATAACAAAAGTCCAGGCATGGCACTGAAACTTCTAGCTTACACAACACTGAGGAAGGTCAGGGACTGCAAATTCCATTTGCTGAGGGTATAGAATTTGCAATTTGTGATGTTCTAACATAATATTAAAGACTAAAAAGCACAAAATTGGCACTCACTGCATCCAAAATTTGAAGTGTTTTCTTCCCATCATGTATGACAGTCATTTATGAGCCCTGAACTTCACTTGAGTCACTAGAAAATCACCTGTTTCATCCCCACCCAGTTTAACCAAGTCTAATTCACTGCGGTAGTTTTTGTTCTAAACAGGAATGATTGATTTCTATATATGATGGCATTGTATTTGCTCTGAGAATGCCTTCTAAAGCTGATCTGTGGCTGCTTTAGAGTCAACAATTAAGCCAAAATAAGAATACATTGTCCTGGTTTTACATAGCACTTCTTTGCTAGAATAACACTAACCTTCAGTATTAAGAAGAATGGCATGTGTAGCTTAATTTATCTCCAGGATACTATCCATTTGGTAGCATTCTGCCCAGGCAATTAAATACCAGAATAATGCATTAGTTTATGAAGCTTTCCAGCTTCAATTCACAACAAGCTTACACTCCATATTGTTAACTGCATTTCTCAACAAAGCCCATTAACATGTAACACAAACTTCACACTACTCCCATTGAACGCTTACGTTGTCTACCCTCATGTAGCTTTATCCTCCACTCAAAAATTGCAATAGTACAGGCACTTAAATGAGTTGCCACAGGGTAAGCTGACAGAGTACTAGGTTCTCTGAGAATATTTGTTATTTTGCATGGTATTTCTCTGAGCTAAATGGAAAGTAGCTTATCCTTCATGGGCCATTGTACAGTGGTATAGCATGGTAGCTGGCTTTTGACAAACTTGGAAAATACCACACATGCTTTCTTCTTGTGCTTTTACAACTGTTTATGGGTACTATTATCAGAAATGTCAACTGATTTTTTTACACCTGAACTGTAGTAAGACACTGGAAAATTGTGGCATTTTTAAGCTGAAATATTGGACTATTTAGTGACAAAAGTAGAATGACAGTTCTCAGTGTACATGTATGTACACAGACCTTTTGCAAGTATAGAAACCTCCACATATTAAATAACTTTTGAGTCACCAGAAGTATAGCACCACATATGAATAAAAGAATTGTTAATTTAAATCCTCCACTACAGCCTGAACAAGATGATCCAGCTTTTAATTGTGGAAAGTACAGAGGAGCTAGACAATCAGCTAATGCCAAAAGGTGGGGCAACCCTTAAGATTTCATCACTGCATCCAGTAAAATTAGCTGGGGATCTGGACCATATTTTACTTAAGACAACACGAGCTACAAAGGACACAGGCTATTCAGTTCTTACTTCAGCAAACTCACACTTACGAAGCCACAGGTTAGTTAGAGCAATTTTAGCTACAAGACTGATGTTTGTGTCAAGAAAAAAGCATACGTATACATGGATACATCAGCAGAGTTACAGCATTCACATCTTATATTAAAATATTCAAAGAGGCCTTTTGCTGCTCAAGCACAAGTGAAACAAACTTTTGTAATCATTATTAAAGAACATAATTTGTTCAGCTATACATGGCCAGAGACTGTTATTACCCAAAGAACAGTTTTCAGTACCTGCTGGAATCTCAGGATGGCAGCATCAATCTCATCCACCTTCTGAGAGATTCTGTCACTCAATGATCTATAACGTTGATTGTCCTCTGTTATCATCTTGTCAAGACCCTCTCTAGCCCTCCATGGCACCAGCTCCAGGAAGGCGCTGCCAACTTCATTCACAGTGTCCAGCAAGCCTTTCTTGTTTCTTGCTTGTTTTTGCAACTCCTGAAAAGGCCATTTAAATTAAACAAGTGAGTGTACAAGGTAAACATACAGCGTGCACATGATTCTCACTCTTTTAACCATGCCATGAGTCAAGAACTGAAACATTTTCCACCCAAACTGAAGCATGCTTATTTTAAGCTCAACTGTATTAGCTTTCTGTTGCTGTTGGCTGTTTGACATAGAACTGGGTGATTCTTAAAGAGAATTTTCTACAGAATGCATTGCAACTATATTTCTCCAGTCAATATGACAGTTGTAAATTCTTTGTCATTTTCTAAGAGCTGGTAATACTTAATGAATGAAAACAACGGATACACTTGGCAGCCTGCAACTCCATAATGAACTGAATCATCAGCAAGTGAAATCAGGAAAGTAACAAAGCAAAAACTATTAAATCAAGTAATTTCTTAAATGAGCAGTAACTGGACTAAATTTCAATCAGATCACCACCCAAGACTTTAGGAATGAATTTTTATCTTTACAAAAAAAAATCACTGCTGCTTCATTTATTGTAATATTAAAAATAATTTAAATGGGAAGATTTTTTTTTTGCTTCCTCCCCTCAATGTTGTCCACACCATCCAGTATTTAAAAAGAAAAACTGGAGCATTAAAATACTGTTAAACAGCTTTAGCACTATGTTTTGAATGCTGGATCTCTTGCTGTTTAGCAGGATTTTACCCATGTCACAACTAAAGAATCAAAATAACTTTGTTTGACAACAGTTTCCCAGGATTAGGTAGCTGCTCGAAAAAAAAAGGAAAGGTGCTTCTCTTGCGGAAAAAATAAACCTCAGCCCAATTTCATAAGTGATTAAAACAGTCAAGAGTTTGGTTCTTGACTACTGTTACATTTAGTCAAGTAATCTGACACCAAAATTAGTTATTCACAAAATAACTTCATGCCAAACACAAGTTACCATGAAGCCTAGCTGAATGATACAGCAATAAATAATCCACATATTCCAAAACCTACTTTTTGTCTTTCTTGTACTTGGCTGAATTCATCACCCTTTGGGATTTGAGTTTCATACGAGTCTAACTCCACCTCCACCTTGTCAAGCCATTTGCAGAGTTCCTCATGAGTTGAGTACAGTTGACCTGCAAGCTGCAGAGCCTGCTCTAAGGTCTTGGAGACATCAGAACTCAATTTTGTAATGTCTTTGTATCTCGCTTTAATGCCTTCTAGTTTATCTTGAATAATTACAACTTCATCACCTAAAATATCAGAAGGAAGTTATTTCCCGTGATCACAAACACTTAAAAGCAAAAAACCCTCACAAATCCCAAACCCCACCTCCTACTACAGAAATCTCAGTATTTTAATTATAAAATAACCCAAACAAGATGACAAGGTCAATCCTCAGCAGCTGTAAATTATCCTACTAATACAGAGCTCTGAAGTTTATCTCTGCTTTACTAAAGTATTGAAGAGTAAGGACGTAGAACCAGTATTTAACACAAATGTTCTTTAAAAAAAAAAAAAAAAATTAAATTCACAGTACTTCTCATAAATGTCAGAGTAAAAAAATATTATAAAAGGGTCAATGAAAATGTGAAGGGGAAAAAAACCCCAAATCAATAAAATATTATCTTTACTTCTTCATTACTATCCATTTGTAGTACAATTCAGAATGTTAAAATAAAGCCAGAAATTATTACAGTATATTCAGATTTCAATACAGACTTTGCATAATGCATAAGTTTGGAAAAGAAAAGTATATCCCTCCCCCCCAACCACATGTGTGTTTTTAAGAGTTCAAGAACTTTGAAATTACTGGAAAATCCAGAAAGATGTTGATCTACAGAATAGACACGTTGTGTACAACTGCAATGCAACTTTTCCCACAGTATTAGCTCCAATGGATGAAGCTTTCCTCTTGCAGTAAAAGGTAGTTTAATATCTCACTCATCTGTGGATGCCTGCAGGGAACTGACTGCATCCACTGCCAAACAACCCTTCATTATGAGTAATGTCCGTAACTTGCTATTAGGAATGGAATGCATGTTCACTAAAATAATTTTCCACTAAAAATAATACAGCATTCAAGGGCCAAATTCTCTATATGGAAAAAAAGGACTTTTGCTCTCTTAGGTGAATAGTAAAATTGGCCCTACAACATGACCTATCTTAACCTCAAACCTTTATTAAAATAAGTAACTAAATCTGCTTTAACAAATACAGACTAACATTTACAAGTTCCACTTCAATTTTCTCACACTCACAATTACAAGTAAAAAGCTCTTACCTGTTGTTTGTTTGAGAAGCTCTAACCCATTTTGTATAGCCAAATCAACATTTTGTTTTCTAAGAAGAATCTCTTCCTGGAGATCCTAAGAGGGTAAAAAGGCCATTTGAGGTAGCATGCATATAAAGTATATTATTTTTACTAGGAATAAGAACATTTCCATTTTAAACAAAATACATTAGTGAAAAATAAATGAGGTATGGAAAAATAAATAAAATATGAAAATTAATGAAAAAATAAATGAACAGAAATAAAATACCAGTAGTTCAGAACGTTGCTTCTCAAGAAATTCTGGGCTGCAATCTCGGACTAATAATTTGCTCAGTTTATCATGGATTTCATTCAGCCAGTTCATCAATTCAACTTCATCTTCCCCAAAAATCTGAGCATTGCTGTAAGCTTGCTGGAGAAGTTCAGACCTGATGTTGCTCTTCTCTTGAATCTCAATGTATCGTGCCTGGGAAGAATCTAGCTTTTCCTGCACCATATATTTATCTTCCCTGGAACTCAAAGTCTTTAGAGAGTGACCAATGCTAATGGCCTGAAGTAAACTCTTATTGTGAGCTAGGACATCATCTTCAAGGGCCTATTTTTTCAAAAATAATGAATAACGGAAAAGAAAATCAGAAAAACATAAAAGAAACACAAATGGAACTCAATAAAAACACAACAAAAAAGAACATACTGCCAATATAAGTGTTTAAAAATTAAAATACAGTAAGAAAGTATGGAAAAAAACTTTGGCACCCCAGAACAGCTTTGCCAGTTGTTTTGTACTTAACAAAAGAGTCTAAAATAAATGAAACAAGTGTGTGGTTTGTATCTTACTTTATGCTGAGAAATTTGCTGCTGCAATTTGGAGGCCTGTGTTCCAATGGGCTCTGCATTTACAAGTCTCTTCTCTGTGGCAGTCAGCCACTCCACCAACAGCTCCAGAGCGTCATGGAACTGCTGTGCTACCACCAAGATGCCTTCTAACTGGCGGTTCCTGTGAACATGTGAACAAAAAGGTTATTTTCTGTGATGAAGTGCGAAATAGTTGTGCTTTTTTGAAAAAAGCAGCTTTTTTTTTTGAAAAAAAAGCAGCTTGAAACCTTCGCAATGGGAAAAAAAATGGGGAGAAGTAACTGTCTTATTATAGGAACCAGTCACCAAACAAAAGAGAAACACATCCATGATACTCAATGAAAACAAAAGTCAAATAAAAATAAAACCCTTTTTTTTTAACCAAAGTCAAGTAAAAATAAGACCCTTTTTTTAATACACCTCATAAGTTGTTAGTTTTAGCTAATATGCAAGTTATTTTAATAGAGGGTATCACTTCACTAATACAATTCGTACTAAAAATAAATCAGCATCAATTCAGAAAAATACTGATTTACATCAAATTAGGATAGTTCTCAAGTTTCTAGCTGTCCGAGCATAAGGTTACACTCCCTTATTTTACATGTTTAAAGTTATGCAAAGACTTCACTGAACCAGAACATACTGTCATGCTTCCTCAGCATTGTAAAATATCTTTCAAATTTGGATGTGAACAGAACCCTGGCTCTACTTTCGCCTCTCCTGTTTAGAGTAATAGCTCTCAATGAAGTTAGTGGGACAACATTAGCAATGCACAGTGACTTGACCTCCAAAATAGAAAAGCAGTATATAAAATATTCCTATTACACATAATTACATTCAGAGAAGGTTCTTGATTGTAGGAAGAGTCTTTTCCACAACCACTGCTGAATATATTTCACTTAGACTTATAAGAGAGATTTGCCCTACATGAAAAATATCATAGTATTGTCTCTCAAATGAAGATCTCATTCCAGACAAAAGTATGTTTACACATAAACATGTGTAAACAAGGATTATAAGCAAGGCAGATTCAACACAATGAGCCACAGAAGAGTCAGTGAAATAATCCAGAAAAGTTTTTAGATAACCCTCAGATCTCCTCTTCATTTCTAGAGATCAGCCAAAGAAAAATGGTGACAAGCTTGCAGCTAATAGATCAGCCTGAAAAGTTGCAAGTGAATTTTTAATTACATATCACCAGACTGAGAGAATAATATTATTAAAAATGACATTAACATTTACCCCAGCTAATGAGTCAGATTCCTTCAATTAAAAAAAGAAAGAAGGAAATAATGGTCTATTAGTGGTTGACTCTACTAATTAAATAACTGCATTAGTATGAGTTAACAGAAGAGGTTCTGAGCAAAGGAACAAAAATACAGCTATGAAAAAGAACAGGAGACAACAGAGGCAAGTTAAGTGCTACGCAAAGTTCCCAGATGCCATCACATACATTTGCTCTTCACTGCAGAGATTTACTGTTCACTTTAAGTCCTTTTCTTCAATTTTTCAAGGCCTTTTTTATTCTCAGTACCTTTTCCAGCCCACTTCTTATGCACTTTCTTCTCTGCTCTGCATGAGGCTGTCCTTTTTCAAATCCCCACTCAGAAAACATATCCATCAACCCTTTTAACATGGATTTTTTCAAAGACAACTTATGGTTCGTAACTTTCCAGGCAATTTATTTGTTGAGAACAACTAAAATTCAAGTGTGTATAAACATAGAACAACAAAACCCCAACCAAACAAAACCCATACAAACAGTATCTGTTTTGGTTCTTTGTATTGCAACTTCGATTGCAATGTTATTGAGACACTATTTTCTGTTTCTAGAATATATACACATACTTTGAGGGTTCTCTTCTTCCTGAGAGCTAAGGGAGATCAGCACCTTGCATACTGACAAGAGAATCCCCAAGTTGTATACAATAGTTCTATGGATGACAGCAAATAGAAAAAGGTGAGAGTTGAGGGCTCCCTTTTTGTAGCATCATGTCAGTATTTTCAAGTTCCAAAAAGAACATTATTATTTGTTAAGTATAAAATCTGCATTTGATTTCATGCAGAACAGATTCTTGCATCAAGAAACTTACATACTTGTGAAATAAAAGATAAAACATTCAAAAATCCATATGCAGTTAACCCGAGCAGGCTGTAGCATATTGGGCTAATTTTTTTTAAAAGCTTTTGGTCAGTTCAGGTTACTTCACTTCTCCTTCAGACTACCTACTATATCATCAAGATACAATAATATAATAGTAACAATGATGGTACTCACAAAATTTCATATAATAAAGCCCCACATACTGCTTCTAATAGACCACATGCTATGTTTACATTTTTCAAATGTATGAAAGAATTTCAAATACCTTGTTTCAGCTTTAGTGAGCAAAGCATCCCATCGACTGTCCAGGAAGTTCAACTGTTTCAAGATTTTCCCTCTATCAGTAGGTTCTGCTGACGCTGCAATTTTCTCCCCTTCACGCTTGATTACTTCAATGGTGGGTTTGCGGTCATGCAGCAACCTCTGGAGAAGCTACAGAGAAAGTAATTGGGCATCAAGTTATTAATAAATATTGAAATAACACAATTGTAAAAACAGAAGGAGCTATACTTCTTGAAAACCTGTTAAAGCAAAAGAAAAAAGAGATGTCTATGTTGAGCTGATACTGTGAATAATGTTAATCAAAAAGAGGTATGTACTACTTTCACCCTTACCCTCACCCTGTGGATTACAGTCTCTGAATTGTTTTGCTGTGAACAGCAGTTTTGCCAAGCCCAAACAATCTCTTTGGCTTCTACAGGGTAAAGATGTATGGCTGCCCAGAGAGTAAGCACACAGAACAAAGCATTCTATTTCACACTATTGAAGGAAACAAACCATTTAGGGTCGCTGACACATTTTACAGGAACATTTTTGAGGAAGCTCCATGCCCTTCCAGATTTGGCAGCAGAAAGATAATTCTAATAAACAAGTCTAAAAACTTCTATAGAACAGACTCTTTATTGTCTGACATGCAATCAAATTCACAGATAAAGTCCATAAATAAACTTCTCTGTAAAGAATAAATCACAACACACCTCTTTTTAAAATCCTGCCTTCCCCCCATTCTCCAGCTGCCTTTGGCAGCATTAACATTTTGCCCCTGCAGATACCCCAAAATGATGACCTGTATCCACCCTAACTGGGTATGAAATCTCTGGGTATGAAATCCATAGTCCAAGCCACATGGATTGTACAACTCATAAGCTACACTATGCTTCATTTTCCTATAACCATTATCAAAATTTGCAAAAGTTGACAACACTCACAGTGTCTCTACATTAGCATAGGACATTTCCCAATAGCATTACCAGTAATTAGCAACAACAATCATACCAAAATTAGGATCAAGGCAAGTATTTAATTACATAATCTGCAATATTACATTGGAATTATTACAATAAAATTTGACTGGTTTTTATTTCCTTCTTTCTGAAGGGCCAACCACTGTATCTTATGGGTTCTCCTTTTCCAATATCCCATTCTGGATAAGATTAATAATTTTAACCACAGCTCAGATCTCATAGTGTCACTCTGTCTCAAATCCCAGAAGATAAGCACTTCACCCAAACATGGAAAGATTCTTGAGTAATTGAACAGATGGCAGCTTTAAACCCTTCATTATGCACTTAAACAGATTTTATGCTTTGCCAAAGACTGGGAATTTATTCCATTGATCCAGTGGAAGGAGAGAGATTCTTAATGCATTTCACTTACTTTCTGCTCTTGTATCTGAGCTTTCACAACTTTGTATTCAGCAGATGGTGGTTTCTGATTGGCCACAAGGTCTTCTGTATCAATGAGCCAGCTAAGCAAAGATTCAAGGGCATCCTGAAATCTTCCACAATGAAGAAGGGCTTCCTGCAGCTGGGCAGCACGCTGGGCAACCTGAAAAGAAAGTGGACAATCTGAATGTACTCACTTTTTCTTATTATTTCTCTGAAATAAGTAGCCAAAATCTGTAGAACAATTGGCTATTTCACTAACATTCATTTTCATGGCTATTTAAAAAAGCACTAGGGTACAATCTAGCATTAATATTTTGGGGCTGCAGAAAAGCTTGACTCTCAGTAAATCAGACTGATTTAGTAGCTCCTTACAAGAGATACTCCTGTTTTGTATAGCTACAGTGCTATGAAGTATGTTTGCATTTCAGGCAGTCTTTATTTTCTTTATAGAAAGCCTGAGCCACGCACTCAAAGATTACCTCTTAATAAGGGGTAATAATCCCTTGAAAGGGAAGATGACATGGTAAATGAGAAGGCAATTGTGGACCACTGGTGTCTGTGGTTCTGCTGAAGTGCTTCTTAAGGAAGATAAAGAGGAGAAATATAAGTACTCTTTTTACTTCTCAGTCTTTCTATTTTCCAATAGCAGCTACTGATGAACGGGGATTCTTCAAAAACATGGTAAAACATCTACAGCCAGTTTTCCAAAGCAGTGGTACCTTCTGATGTCTCAAGCAATACAGCCCTTAAGGTGCTGTAAAGGAAATGCTCCACTAGTCACATAAAGCTGGGCTGTATCACTGCTCTGTGCAGGTACAACAATGTACGTGAATGAATACAAGAGAGAAAAACCAACATGTGAACAAAGACTGAAGAACAACTACCTTGAAGTGGCTGGCTACAAATGACATAGCTAGCTTTCCCGTGAATGTCTCCCAACTCCAAACTCTTGGATTGGCTTTTCTAAGTTTCCTGGTCTACCTCAACATAAAATGAACATGCAGTCCTAGATGACTACTTCCTGAATAAAAATCCAGGACAGACCCATATAAAGTTTGACAAAACCACTGTCCACTAATCATAAAAATCTTATCCTCAGAATTACCAACAAAGTGATTGTGTAAAGTAACATAGTTCATATTCTCAGCAATTATTTAATTTCCTGTATTTTGAAAGACACGAGTGAGCAAATAATCAAAAAGCAGAATACAACAAAAGCAGAGAAGTATATAAAATAACCTTCTTATTAAGAGTTTTCCATCGGGTGTTGACATCTTCAAGGTCATGTTCAATGTTTTCTGTGTTGGTACTTTTAGCAGCACTTTGAATAAGGCCTTGACCCAACCAATTTACCTCCTGTTGTTTTACTTGCAGGGGTTCAATTTCTTCTTTCTGAAATACCTGCAGTTGAAATCCAAGACACACATGAAACATTGTATATTCTGACATAAAATGCCTCTGGTGTTCACATCAAGCAAGCAAAAAAAAAACAACAAAAAAAATCACTGTCCTCATCAACACCTTTCTATGGGCAAACTCCTAAGGACAGGAAGGAAAGGGAGAGAGTAGGGGGGAAAGTTTGGGAAGAAGGGAGAAAGAAAGAAATTCTAATAAAAAATTCAAGACTAGACAAACTCATCTGTTTTAAATTATGTATTTACAAAATGTCCCTAAAAAAAATGGCACAGGATTTTTAGGTTGTCCTCAAATCAAAAAAACACAGACACACCAAGAGAGACAATTGGGCACTATTTTCCAAATGAGGACAGAAGCAAAAGCTTAAAGCTAAGTGAAGGAAGAGGTATATCAAGGTAGTTTTTAAGAGAATGGTAACAAGCTAGACGCTACTGAAACAGTTTTCCTAAGCATGCCCAGGAGAATTGGTTTTCATTTAAATTGCCAGGATTTTGACTGCATTCAAAGAGCAGTTTGAGATGTTTTATGTTTGCTTTATTTTACTCTTTCAGGTATTTAAACTTTTTCAGAGCCAGATTATTACTATTAGAAACAGCTAAGTAAATCTCCATTTGTATTCAGCTGCACTGACACCAGTGCCAATGAGATAAGAAAATGGCCAGAAGCCCCTGACTTAATTACACAGGCCAGTGAAAAATAACCAATGCTCAAGAATGCTTAACTTCTGACCTAAATCCTTCTATTCCTATAGCAGCATTCAGTAACAGTTTTGGTGTACACTTGGTGCATTCAAAGCAACCTTTCTCAGCATCATGAAAAGCAGTGATCACTTTGGACATGGCACTGACTCTTTTGCACCAAAGTGTCACGAGTGATTGCTTTTAAAGCAGCAGACCTCAGGTGGCTGAGCATGCTTCCACCAGCTTGACAAGTCAACCTAGAAGCTAGAGCAATTAAACTAAGCACGAGGGGTAAAATAACCTAAGCATCCCTAAGAATTTTGGTTTTGTGAACAAAAAAATCTCTCTGAAAACCCTAAGACTGTGGTTACTTGAAAACTGAGAGTGTGCAACCAGCTGGCTGCTCCCAGAAAAAGGGAAAAAACTTGTGTTTTCCCTGACTGTAGGGTAGGGAGGAAGCAGAATAGTATTTCCACACAGAACCAATAACAAATTCTTCTTTTATGTGCCACAAAGCCTCATCTTCTGAGTCCAACATCTACCACACAGAGGACTGATCTCCATAATCTGCCCTTTAAAAGCACACGCATTCTTTGCAGGGAGAAGCTTAAAATAAATTACAATTATTGCCGAGGCCAAAATTTACCAGAACAACTTAGCAACAAAGCCTGAAGTATCTCAGATTTCAACCAGAGTGGGAAGAAAAAAATTACAGACCCAACAAACACACTTTCCTTATTACAAAGCTTCACTTCTTGCTCTTACCTCATCCACGGCTTGCAAAGATCCTGTGCTTGTAAAATACTACTGTAAGATCAGAACTGCTTTCTGGCACGCAAATGCAAAAATCAGCTTTGAGAAGAGGCAATGAGCCTCTTCAGCTCCAGCTGAACACATGTGCTGCCCTTGAATGGCACTCTCTAGAAGCAGGCCCTGTGCAGGCACTGCACACCAATATGGATACATGGAAGAGACACTTCTACAGCAGGAGTAACAGGCACCAGCTGGGCAATAAATAACCCTGCCTCACACAGATGGAAGTAATCATCCCTTTCAGAATTTGCCCCTTACTCATTTGCTGAACTGACCATCTCACCCATTTTGGACATTGTATGCTATGCAAATTACACTGATTACCGCATCTGCCAAATTAATTTTTAAAATGTCATTTTTGCAACAACAAAATTCAAAGAAAGATTTAAGCAGCTATTTTTCAGACTATATTACAACTATTTCAAAAACCTGTGTCATTTTTTTTAAAATTACCTTGTTATACAACAGGCCATTGCAGACTGTATCCAAGGTTTCTTGGATGCCACTAGTCCAGATATTGCCTCTACTTCTCCCTGGGCTAGCTTTTGGACAGTTAACAGTACTATCTAACTCAAGTTGTTCAACAGAAAATGCCGTTTCATTTGAGCCTTTAAGTGCTGTACTCAATTCCACTGTATCAGATAAACTCTCATATTTTTCAAAATCTAAGCTACTTGTATTTACATCAATATCTGCATAACAGACATCTACATCATGATGTGCATCACCCACATAATCCTTCTCTTCTGTTGTGATTTGTGTTTTAATTTTTGCATTAACTTCATTTTCTGCTTCACTGTTGTTGAGGAAAATACTTCTTCCATCACTCTGAAGACGATTTTCACATGACAGAGTTTTCTCTTTGAAACTTTCTAAGTGAGAGTATTCCCCCCCCATTTCTTCCTCATTAGTCTCACATGTCTGTGCATTTTGTTTTACATTTCCAGTGGGTAAAACATCACACAAAGCCAATTTGCAGGACTCTTTGACAGTTACATCACTGCTTACAAGCAGTGGGGTTTGCTGCTCACTACATATTGCTGGGAAACACGGTTCAAATTGACTTACTGTGTGGATATCTTCTGCAGAAGATAAAATTTGTATTTGAACTTGTTCCCCTGCTAACAGTGTATCTTGTTTTCCTTCTCTTTCTGTTGGGGGACTGCATAAACCAGAATCATCCTCTTCTGAGGTAAGAGAATTCGTACCCCACTTGCACTTGCTGGATCTAGCTGTATCTGACATATCAGCAGTTTCATTAAAGGAAGATTCACTTTTATTTGTGTAATCTGAAAAGTTGGGCGCCACAAACATTCTCCATGATCGCCTGTGCTCCTTTTCTGTGTGAGACTTTGCTTTGGGTAATCCAGCTGTCCGAATTATATCACTGTTCAGTTTGAGAGCATCAAAGATCATTTTTTCATCTAATTTATTCGCTTCACGGCTTTGGAGCTCAAAAACACTGGAAGAAGTAAGGGCACCATTGGAGCACAAAGTGCTGATGTCCAGTGTTCTATGACTGTAGGGTAAGGTCCGGTCTGTGAAATGCCTTGAGGAGAGGCTGCCCTTGGAGCTAGAATCAATCTGTTCATTCAGCCGCACGGTGTCATAGATGGACCTCTGGGGAACGTAACAGTCCTCAATATTTAGATCTTCATCTTCTTCCCCTTTGCCAACACATGGAGGGTTCTGACGTAGACAGTCTGGCCTGCTAAGTGGCTTCCCCATCCTGAAAGTATCTGTACAAGTAACACCACTATACCTCTGTTTCCCTGGGCTAGAAGGGAAACATTTCAAAATCACTAGCACACAGAAGAATTAAAGGAAACTTGCCCTTAGTGCAAGATGCATAGATAGAAAATACACACCATAACTTACGAGGCGGCTGAGGTCATTCATAATCAGTGCATCAATTTAAAAGTAACTTTACCTGAATGGGAGGTTTTATCTCCCCCCCTCTAAAATATAAAGTGCTTCAGCAAAAAAAAACGTAAGAGAAATCTTCTAATGTCACAGAAAAGCAAAATATAGCAAAACCTATCTGTGACTCAAACATTGCAAACACTCCAGTGAAGGCTTCATGTATTTTTACAGGTCAGAATCTGTACCTTAAGTCTCACGATTAAGCTCTCCAAATGAACAAGCGTTACGGAAGGCAGTACATTATCTTTTGTAGGTGACAGCTTAACTGTAATCCATTTAACTGGTATGCAGAGTCCCATCTCCTTTATAAATAAAACATGGTGCAGCAGCTTAAAAATACTGAATCCGAAGTTGCGGTGCACGGTTCACACCAAGGCACGGAGAGAAATCTTGACGAGGGGGGAAGAAATAAGTTAAACCCAAAATAGTAAGAATAATAAACCAGCCCTTTACTTTTTTGACAGTAACTATAAATAACCTTGACCCGAAAGGCAGCTTATCCTCCTCTTGTACCAGACTTGTCCGTGGTGCCTCCACAGGAGCACATCACTTTCCAGCAGCCAAGCCAAAGAGTCCTTCCAGCAGACAATCGACAAATAAAACGTTTCTAGTGTGATTCACCCAACACCATCCTGAAGCCAGCCGAGGAGCGGTGTCCCCTCCAGAAGGCACGGGAGGTTTACATTCGGCAGGTTCCGACTACCAGCAGCAACCGCGGGGTTGCCCCGGCTCCTTCCTCATCTCCGAAGCCCGGCTGCCAAGGAGGCACACGAGGAGGGTAAACCCCCCTCCACCTCCTCTCAGCGATCGCCCGGCGAGGCCGTCTCTCTCTCCGGCTCGCCCCGCGATCAGCAACGCCCCGTTTCGCTCCTCAGGCAACATCTGCTGCCGCCCCCCGCCCAGCTCCCGCAGCGCCGCTCGAGGGGCGTCCTCCTCCTTATCTCGCTGTTACCCACCGCCCCTTCACTGGTGGCTCACGGCCGGGGCGGGGCCGGGCGACGCCGTGACGGAGGCAGGCGGTGTTGGCCCAACCGCCCGCCTCAGTCCGCCGGAGGGGTCGGCCGGGGCGGGAGCGTGTCCGCCCCGTCCGGTCCCCAGCGAGGAGGCCGGCGGGCGGGGCGCGGCGAGGTGAGGCAGCGCCTCGCCAGCCGCTGGGAGATGTGCTAACCATACTCCTGGCCTTTAGCCACCGGTTGTATCTCCCCCGACCGATAAAGCCCTCGTGTCCATACGGAATTTCAATTGGAAGTTATTTTAAAAACAACCACAAAAAGGCCTATAAAACGAAACCAAACCAACAAGAAAACCCTCCAAACTCAACTTTCACGGTCTGGTCTTCAGGTCTTGGAATGCTAGATGTCATGCAGAGAGGCTTCCAGGCTCTGAGACAGCAACACCAGCTGATGGTGGCTGAAAGAGGCAACCAGCACAGGGGAACGGCAAGGCTGAACCCTGCTCCCACCAAAACCATTACATGTCGGGAAAACGTACCCACATTAGGAAGACTTTTAAAATGAGTCTTAAAGCGGCCCAAAACCCACCTAACAGGAGATAGACTCAGGTCTTGGACAAGTGTCTCTGTCTAACAGAGTGCAGCATCTACACCTGCAGCCCACAATCCTGCTGTTGGAGGTGGGGAGGCCCTGGGGTCCCTACCAATGCAGGAGCAGTGGCTGGACCAAGCTACCCTGCTCCAGAGAAAACATTCACCTCCAAGAACCAGTGACCTGTACTGCTTGCCTCATCACAGCCATCAGTTACAACAACAATCTGGACCTCAGCTTAAGGACAGCATATGGCAATTAGAGATAGAACTTAAGGTAGGGCATTAACTACAACCAGATGGAGTTTAGTGCATTAAGCATTGAGGAGGATACACTGTATGCAAGAAATACAAACACACCACACCTGTGTACTCAATACACAGTCAGCTGCATATCAAAATCCTGTAGTCAGTCATACAAGACAAATTTGCTATTCCGCTTCTGTAGTGAGCAACTATAAAAAAGACATATGGTACACTTTCAAAATAAATGCTTCTAAAAAAAGTTGTTTGTTTTACCTTTGCTTTTCAACACAGATCCTAAAGCTCAAGGAAAGTTACTATCTTATTCCAGGGGTCTTAAACCAGTGTACAGTAAACATAAAACTTTCAGTTTCTTATTGAACATAAAGAGAAACTACTATTCTTTCAACATCATCTGCCTTCAAAATGAAACTCAGAGGAAAGACATCTTCTACAACTAACATAAGCCAATTAAAATCTTAGTTCAAGCTCATTGACAGGAATACCAATGCTAGCTAAAAATTCCCATGAAGTCCAATTAGAAGGTGACCTCTAAGTAGACTACAGCTACTTTTGTTCCAAAAATAACAACAAAAATTAAATTAACCATATACTAATGAAAGCTCTAACAGTGGTGTGCTGGTTTGAGTAAGAATAATGTCTTTTAATGGCAGTGCAAAGAATTGTGATAAGTTTTCAAGAAGTAAAATAGTCCAGCTTCTGGATTTCTTCTTTCCATGTTTCAGATAGAAACAGGCTGCAAAAAGTGCTCCTCTGCAAACAGCCTGGCCATGTGTAGCTACTTGAGCCCAGAGCATTCAGTTCAGCCTGTGTGCACCATTCTTTCGTGTTTTGCTTTTGAAGAATGGAAGCAGACTTAGTGCACCTCAACAGACCTTTGCTTTTAGTACCAACCTGTTCGTTGCATACATACTTTGGGGAAGATTGTCTAACAAAACTGACCTAATTTGTTATTAATTTTATATGAATTGAATATTAATTGAGGCAAATTATTCTTTTGATTGTACTCTCCTGGAAGTATTTTGTGAAACAAGAGTCATGGTTCTTATTTCAAATGAGCTCCACTGGAGACCTTCATTTACAGAAAGCAAGTTGTCTCTGCATTGAATATAAGTACAGTTTCATGCTGACACCTTGTACTTTCAATTTAACCTCTATAGTGAATTTAATAAGTAGATTACAAAGGAGGTATGTAAATAAACTATGTATATATGTTTTAGATATATACAAAATTACAAATCAAAGCCTGTTTTATTTTTTTAAAATAACTATGTATTTTAATGTCATGCCAAGAAGATGCACAAGGTTCTAACTCTTTGTACATAAAAATTACTCAAACCACAAAAAACACCTCTGTCCCATTACACAAGATCCTTTCCTAAAGAGACTGAGGTTTTTACGTGAATAAATCTGTCTACCAAAGAACATGTCTCTTGCTTTACTCTTGAGGAACAGAAGTTGATTGATTGTACTCGACCACAGAACCTAAAGGCATAAGGAGGTAGCCTGTTGTTTTGCAGCCACTGCCACACCACATTTTCGACTTGTGTGTGTTTGCGCAAGTGCACAAACATGAGAGCAAATACACCTGTAGTGAAGCAGAATTTGTGGGAGCCATTCTCCCTACAGTTTGCTGCCTCAGGTAAAACTGCTGTCTGCAAGGTTCAAGAGTACAAAGAGGTGGATTACCTACTGTAATTTTGCTGTGCCCCAGTAGCACTCACACCAAGTATTTGCTGAGTAATCATTGATCCTGATCCTCCTCCTATCAGTACTGCTTTGCTGCCTACCAGCTTCACCAAGTAAAATTTCCCATTCCAGTCTTCCTGTTGGCTTTCTTCAAATGCTCCTAGCTCTGCTGCTTTATTCCTCATTTGCTCTTTACTTATTTAAATGACTCCTTCACTTTTTCGTAATTTTTCACTTCCTGTTTAAGGGCATTGTGTTTTTACTCATAAGTAAAAGCATGGCCTAAAATACTTGCTTTGAGCAAAACGTATTTCTAAGCTTATAATTACATCTAACATCAATCCTGGAGTAAACCTGGATGTAAATGCTGCTATCACTATTCCTCTTGATGCCTCTCCAGGTTTTTTGTCCCTTTTACCATAGAAGTTGTTTGGACACTGTCTCCCCACAGGTCTGCACAGACTAGCAAAGCCACTCACACCAGTACTGTATAATTGCTGTGTCTCATCCAACATCTTAACAAAGTACAACAAGACAACACACATTGAACTGGACACTTAGCTGTTAGCTTACCAAGCTCCTTTTGCCTAAAAGCATTGTGCTTTGTATCCATACAAAAGAGAGAGAGAGAGAGAGAGATAGACATACAGACAGACAGACTTGAATATCTAAACAAAGACCTGAAGTTGCACTGTTTGAAAATCCAAGAAATGCGGTAAAATCAGATACCAAACTGACTACGACTGAAATACTGTACAGTCAGTGTAAGTAAGAGCTTTTGCTATGTTATGACATCCAAAGTGCTTTACTAACCATATACAAACAAAAGCCATTTGTTTCTCTTCTACATTGAGATAGACTTGTTAGGACACACTGGCATACAGTTTTAATCCTCCCAGTCTAATGGAATCTCCTCATAATGTAACTATTTGTTCAAGATTTTTGTCTCTATTTATGCATTTTGAAAGTTCATCAAAACTCACAGTAACTTGCATCCGTAATTCTCATATTCAAGTTTTCAGGTTTAGTTGTCCTTTCTAATTCTTAGTTTAAGTGAGGAAAATGCACCCCCTGTTGGGCCATGTATGTAATGACTTTTTTCTAAAGTCATCTTTTTAACAGCATGGTTTATCTAGTCCTGTTATGAAGGTTTGTTTTTATGACTAACTGAACTAATGTACAAGTCATGAAACTTGTCAATCAATATTAGACTAAAATTAAACCAAAGCACAGAATATTCAGTGCTACTAGATATATTTTTTAAAATCATTGCTTATGTTTGTAGGACTTAACGGATCTTTCCAGCAAGCACTGGGAATTCAATTATTGTAACTTAAGCAAATACCTGTACTACTGCTTATCACCAAAGTGTAATTAACTCCCACTGTCACTGCAATGCATTCTTTTGAGCTAGATGAGGATCTCTAAGAGGCATGCCCAGAAGCTCCCAAATGTACTTTGGATTACAATGCTAGAGTAAACACTCAGTATAAAAGGGGGCTTATATTATTTGATTTGTTCTTATTAGAATGTTTCTAGGTAAAGGTGGGATTCAGTGAAACAAAGCTGGCCAGTATATCAGAACAGAAAATTACTAAAGGTAAGGTCTTCAAACCTATATATGCTGAAACTTAAGTTCATGAGAAAAGAGCAATACTATTCAGATGAGTAAAGTGAATATGGGCTGGTATTTCAACACTGGAGTCTCACACCACAGAGGGAAAGAAATTTTGTGATATACATGGGCATTAGAACAGAGACATAGAAACCAGAAGACAGGTGGATCATGCAATGAAGCCAGGTTCTGTCCAGAGAGGTTCAAAACCCACCCGAACACCTTTCTGAGTGACCTGGACTAGGTGTTTCTGCTCTGGCAGTGGGATTGGACTAAATAATCTCTTGAGGTTCCTTCCAATCCCTGACATTCTGTGATGGGGGGTGAAGATGGAATTGGCCTAATGGAACTATGAGTTGTGATGCAAAGTTAGCAGTGTCTTCCAAGCTGTACCAAAAGAAAACTGGTCTGGGGCTTGAGAGGACATCCCACTTCAAACATAAAAAACATATAGATAGAGCTTACTGCTATGAATCAAGACTTCTCCAAGGCCTGCACTTAACCAACCCCTTACACAATGATATTTAATAAAATTGCATTGGGGCAATTCTTCACAGTAGTAAGAAAGAAATCTTCCTACCTTGAATATGTCCAGCTGCTGATTAATGGTCTCCGTTTCCATTCCAACAGGACCTTGTGACTCTTCATGTCCTTCAGCTCTTCCAAGCAGACTGGAAAATTCATTTATCTTACTGTAAAACTCCTCAACACGACTAATAGTACCCTCCACTTGATCTTTCCTGGCCTTTGCTCTGTCTAGTAGCTTGTTGCACTGTTTATTTAAAGCATCCAGGTCTCTTTTTATCCCAACAAGATCAGGAGAGGCTTCAGCTTCTGTGGCTAGCATAATTTTACAGTTTTTGTTGGCATTTTCATTATTCATTATAAGATCCTCCAGCTTTTTCAGGAAATGTTTTATGCCATCTCTCTGTAACTGTAGTACCTTGAGATCTCTCCCTATTGGAGCCATACTATCAAGTTCATCATCAAATTCTGCAAACTGAGAGAACATCTCTCTGATGTTGTTTTGGAAATGGCCGATTCCCTGAAGTTTTGCCTCTAAGAGCACACACCTATCTTCAACATGCTGGCTCACTGCAGTGTATTCCTGTTCCAAAGATTCCACTTGGACCAACAAGTCAGAAACACCTGTTGAATCAGAAGCTTCTACCACAAGGTCCTGGGCAAGCTTTTTTGCCAAATCAACATGAGGCTTTAAAGACTGCAAGACCTTCTGCTGGGCCTGCATCATCGTCAGGTGTTTGTTACTGAATGACTGAGGTCCAAGTGAGTCCTGAGCTTCCAGATGCTCTTTGGTACTTTTAACCCGTTTTTCAATTTCCCTGGATGATTCCTGAAATTCTTTCAGCCTCTGTGCCATATTTTCCAAGTACTGTCTCTTCTTATGCAATTGTTCTGTGATCACATTCACTTTCTGATTCAGCACCTTTGTTTCTTCTTGAACAATTACTTTATCTGTTTGACTTACACTGAGCAAACTTTCAGCAGTATTATTTAATAGTTCCACCATCCCATGGTGTTTATCCAGGTCCTTCTGCAAGGCCTTCACCTGAACAATGGAATTCTCTATTTCAACAAGATTTATGCCAACCTTTAATTCGCTCAAGTTGCTTTGGCACTTCTCTATCCATGGCTGTAGGTTTTCTACATGCTGCTTGTATTTGAGGGCTTTTTCCAGACAGTCTGTTAACTTATCTTGCCTTTCTTTTACCTGTTTATTAATTTCATCCCAGTTACTTCTGAGTGTGTCAATTTGGGATTGCAATGCTGCTTTGTCAGCTCCTTGAGTATTTTGTAAGATACTTTCTCCTTCTGCAACTATTCTTTCATATGAGCAAATCTGATCAGTCATTGTCTTCTTAAGATCTTGCTGTTCTTCAATTAGTGATTGTAAGACATCAAGTTTGGCTGATACAGGATGAGCCTGGTTCAGTTCTTCTTTCTTTTTGTTTAGCCAGTCTTGGAAGTCCTTAGACATTTGCTGGAACTGATGAGAAGCGGCATATGCTGACTGAAGCTGCTGAACATGGTTATCTGCAAAAGAGAAGAAAGCAAAAAGGTTCATTATCAGAATCTGCTAGTGTTCAGTGAAGACATAATAATTAATATTGATTCTATTAGGAATGAGTATTAATGAAAGGAAAGATGGTCCCTAGTATGTTTGTTTGACTGGAAGACAACCAAGTTTCTTGCAAGGGACAGATTTGTGCTTGTACTAGAACATAGCACCAAAGGCATTTGGACATGAGTCAAATGAGGTGAGTTTAGCCAGCCTATGTCTGTATGAATTCCATTCAGGCAGATTTCAGAAGTAAAAATCACACAGTTGCATATTATGCTATTATGAACCGCAATCACAGGCAGTATTAAGTAATCCAGTATAGTACCATTTAACTGATGGCCTGCAAGCAATATGTGTTTTTAGAGACATCCTTTGAAGTTACTGATGACCAGAAGAAATTGAAAAGCTAAAACTGAAGCTGTTAGGGAGTACAAAGTATGATATTCCTTGCAGTGTATTACTTGCTCAGTTCTGTTGTTCACAGAATAAGAGGAAAGGATGCACACTACCAGCCTCCTTCTTTTACAGGTAGTTTTATGCAATTAACATGGAATTTTACCAAGCCAAAAAATTACAGTGTGGATTTACACTCTGTGCCTATGCTGTTAGTAGCTTAACGAACAGCATCCTCTTGGTTTTCTAGTTCAGTGAAGATGCACCTTGAGGAGGAATTGAGAAAAGCAGCCATGCTACCGTGGTTCAAATTCTCTCCCAAACTCTTTGCTGGGTATCTTAAGTATTCTTTTCACCTTTTCTAGGTATGGGCACATTTGAAATGTGGGTTGGTCTGGATGGAAAGCTGCCATTCTGTTCAGCTCACTCAACATCTTCATAAAGACAGATGAGACTATGATGCTTTGCTTTATGCCTTAGTTACTATTTATCTTTAAATAAATACTAACCTGATTTTTGCTCGATATCCTTAAATGATTTTAAGATGCCATCTAACTGTCTTGTAAGTTCTGCTTTCAAATATTCTTCTCCAACGAGTGCTGATAGCTCTTCACAAAGAGCTTGAGCTGCATTTATATTCTTCATTTCCTGTCCTATTTCCTCCTTTATTTCTCTAGCAATTCCCAGTTGTTTTTTCACAGCATCAGGTTGTGTACTCACAGCCAGGCTACTTCTTAGTTTGCTATCCAAGGCACTTAGCTTATCAGATAGACCTCTGACTAGACTTTGGTACTCTGTACTTTTCACAATGGCTTGGTCAATTTGGTCACATCTGTTCCTCAGTTGGCCAGTGAGGCTGTCCCATTTTTGTGTCACAGCTGCAAGCTGCTCTTTCACAATTTCATGGGAAGGTGGGTGTTCACCAGGTCTCTTCAGAATGGCCTCACCAGCCATAGTTAACTGCTCATATTGTGGCTTTCTGGTGTCAAACTCTTTGAGCAGAATCTGAGAAGAAAGAAAATTTTAAAAAGCATTTACCTCATGAGTAACAGAAGCAAAGTGCTTCTTACATAACTCTTGTAGAATTTGTTATAGCTAAGCTCTCTTGTTGAATAATCAATCTCAGAATTTAAAACTCAGCCAAATAATTGCATCTTCTACTTATAAACTGTTATTTCCAAGTTTTTACATCAAAAGACCAGGAAAAATAGATAAATTTATACATCATCTAATCGAAATTCGGTCAGCAGATAAAGGTAAACAATGAATTCTGTTAGTACTACAGTAATTAACTGTACCAAGTAAAATAATTGCTATTTAGTTTTAAGCAGTATTGACAGTTACAGTATTTGTCTTTAGAACTTCAAAGAAAGTATGTTCTGACATAATATTGCAATTTATTATTTTACAATCACAAAATAACCAAATGTGTACTTTAAGACCTTTAAAGTTTAAATCACTGGTTCCTGGGTTTTGGTTTTTTTTTCCAGTAAGTCATAGTACTTGCAGGGACTGATATCATGATTTGACTTAATAGAACATACCAAACCCCTTCTTTTAAATCAAATTAGGCTTAACTTTTAAGGTATGTTAAGTGATACATTATAGTCTTGTGTCAGTTTTCTAGACTTCTGAAGCATTTATAAACCAATATCAAGTTATTTTCACATAGTATTAAAACATAGTTCATGTTTTCAACACTTAATTTTCATAGAATAGTTTGGGTTGGAAGGGACCTTAAAGATCATCTAGTTCCAGCCCCCCTGCCATAGGTAGGGAGACCTCCCACTAGATCAGGTTGCTCCATGCCTTGTTCAGCCTTTATGCACATTTATATGGCAGCTTTAATATTTTTGCAAACTAAAAATATAATTTCTCATCACAGTTGAAAACAATTGGCAGCAATAGAAATGTCTGAAGTTTAAATTCTCAGATTCTGCAGCATTGTCTGATTTATCTTCTGTTTCTTTCATCTGCAGTTTGTTGCATTTCTCTAAGTAAACTAGTCCACTAGTCTCTCACACCCTTGGCTCCATTATCTATTCACAGTACTGCATTTCATGTATGCTCATAATTTTATTAGCTACTGCCACAGTCAAAAAGTGAGTTCTATAGTAGAAACTGTGTGTTACTGCTGACTGTAAAATGTTACATACACTCAAATAAAACTTCAAAGGACCATTTTCACTTGTATAGGGAGAAACCACACTATGATCAGAACATAAAAATGTATCAGAGGTTCAGTATCTCCTCAACATTTTTTTCTGTCAGCTGTTCTGACCTCTCTTTACTCTTAGGATAATTTTTATCTTGTAATTACCATAGTCAAGTATGATTTAAGATGGTATTTGCTCGTAAACAAATGTAATAATTCTGTGTTGTACTCTGCCTAAATGCAAAATTGTACTTTGTTAATAGCAGAAAAGCAGAAGAAATGTAAATGAATAATGCATGTTGGCATGACTCACCTGAACCTGTTGCTTTTGTGTATTCAGCATGTTAGGATCAATCAAGAGTGGCCCCAGCACGCTGACCATTAACTCTTTTTCATCAAGCCAGTGCTTTAATTGAGCTTCTGTTGTATTGAATCGTGTCAAGTAATTCGAGGATTCTTCCAGTTTCTGTTGTCTTTCAGCTGTAACTTTACTGAGGTAATTCCATTTGGAATCTAACAATGATAATGTTAACATATTGCATGTATGTTCTAGCAGATGGGCTGTCAGATAGCAGACTATATATGAAACATAAACACAGCACTCTAATAAGGCTTCTTGCTGATTAACTCCAGATGCCTTATTGCAGTGACTCGGCAGATACATCTCTTAACAGTCAGATTCATATATGCTTGGATACACGTCTGCAGTTTAGCACAGCCACATGAAGAATTATTAGAGCAATAAATCATGAAATAAAATTGGATTAGCATATTACTAAGTGAAATACCACCAAATTTAGGCTTTAGTCTCAAATGCCATAAAAGCAAAGGCCTGCATTCACTTATAACTTAGATGCCTGATTTAGCTAATCATAGAGAGAAAATTTCTTGTTTGTTCAGTAAAAAGAGTGAGAAAAACCCTTAGCCTCCTACTGTGAGACTCCTTACAGAGAAGCACCCCTCTTTGAAACATCTGTGTAAGGAGTCTGTGGAGATTAACTATATCATTTAAATATCTAAATCAGCATCTAATGACAGGCAATGGAGAATACTTCGGTACACAGGTGATTCAAAAGCTCTGAATGATCACAGGCTCACACCCAGGCCAAGTTGTGGTTTCTTCTCTTGAAGACCTTATCCACCACTTAATTTTTCAGAGTTTCTCTTACAAACAGGGCAGATAAAAAAAAAATCTCAGCTTTAAAATTACTGAGGTGTAGCGATAGAAAAGCCTGTAAGTATGAAATAAAGCAGATCTGTGATTTCTTTAAAAATATTACAATCCTCAGAAGAATTTTTCAAAGCCCATGAAAATTATCCATTGTAGTATCTCAAAATCCCTTGTCCAAACATGGTCATTTCCAATTTATTTGGCAAAATTTATGGAATGAGTTTTATAAAATGGTAAAAAGCCACCTAAATCAACAACAAAAGCTACTAGTGCATAGGAAAAAGGCATGCAGAGAAGCATTACCGACATCTCAAGCTATTACTCCCATGAAGTTAGAATTAATTTGTTCTGTTTTGTAAGAAGAACAAAATATGGATCTGGAGCAATTAATGTCAAGTTTTAGTCACACACTGTCCAAAAAAGATAAACCCCTCTTAAAAAGGGAGTCAAACTGACGCCTCTCTCAGTTGCACTGATGGAAATCCAAAGCCTGTGAATTTCAGATGTACACTCTCAGAAAGGGAGTTGTTTCCCCTGAATCTGGGGCAGGAGGGAGCAACATACGTAAAACATTAATGATTTCTAATACATTTTAAAAGACAACCTCCAAATCAGTCTGAGATATAACACAGCTTTACAGAAGTACCTATTTTATCCAATGTTTGTCTCCACTTGGGAGCTTCTGGAGAATCAGGGTTCTTCTCCAGCAGCTCAGTCACTTTGTCCTTTAGTTCTTGCACTTTATTCGCACTTTGCTTTACTTCAGTTTCAAAAAGCTGCAAAATCAAGTGATAAAATAAATAAGAGACTAAGAAGAACAGTAAAGTCTGAATCTGAATTCTGTAACAATGAGATGCCAAGCATGAAGATAAACAACATTTAGTACTTTCAGCAATTCCCAATTCATTCTGTTCTTACAGACAGAAGTGAACAGGCCTTAAGAATGGAAAAGGGCTCTTATACAAACATTCTTAAGAAACAAAGCTTCCTCGGTGGAACTGCATTTTAATGATAAAAAGCCCACTAAAAAACACATTAAATAAACTTGTGCTTGCTTTAGAACTTTTGCTAAAATGACTGACTGCATCAAAAGGATGACTCTTGTCCTGAGAACTTGCTCAGACTTACACTTAGCTGTTAATACTCTTCTGTTATGATGCTAAGGCAAACTAGTCATGTTAGCTAAGGACCTAGTTTTCTCCCCCACACAGTCTGAGCTTTGTTTTCCAAGACTGAGGAAAGTCAGTAGCTGTTCAGGCTTCTAAGGATAACTCACCGAATATAAAAAGAATACCTCAAATTCTGTCCTTGTTATCTGCAATCACATGCAAGGAAAGAATTTTATCTATCCATACATTTCCATTGATAGATAATCCTTTACATGTGTAAATATTGCCCTTCATTGCTAGAAAAGCATACACTTCTAATGCTGACACAGGACATAAGCTTACTGCTGATTCAGTGGTTTTCTGTTATCCATTTAAAAGAGAGGAGGAGACTGCTGTGCAGCTATATAACTTAACAAGCATAACATGGCTCTGAAGAGAAACACTACCTTGGAATAAGCATAAGCTGCTGCAGCTGCAGAGGCTGGGAGATCTGTGGAGCGTCAATGAACCAGCAGCTGCCAAGACAGCTTTTGGATAGATACAGCCCTTTAGATCCTACAAGCAATCCCATATACCTCTCACTAAGGAGATAAAAAAAACCTTTACCACATAATTAATAGAGCCTCACCTATTTATAATGGCCACCAAAATAATTTTTTTTCTGACCTGCAGAACTCCTCCTCTCTGACAAGGTGCTCCTTTTACTCCACTGACACCGTTTACCAGATTTGCCCTAAGCCTGACTGACATACTAGGATCATTTAAATCCGCTCTGCAACATTAAGCTGGTCTGAGATACTGGTTGTTCAAAAATAATTTGCCCAATAGCTGCAAGAAAGAGTATTTTTTTAAAGGCACAAAGTACCTTATGTTGCTCAACCTGGGCTTTAACTGTTTCACTATCAGTTGGAGCAGCTTCCCAATCTGATACAGTTTTGTCCATTTCTTGCAACCACTTTATCATTGAGGTTGTTTCTTCCTGAATATTCTGCATTTTTGAAAGCATACTTTCTAGTTCTGAAATCTTTTGCTTCAGTAAAACTCCCAGATCTTCGTAACTGCGATTCACATCAGACATAGCTTGTTGAACAGCTGTCAATTCTGTAAAAGGAGAGATGTACAAAGACTGTTAGAGGTTACAAGCCCTTCAAACAATACCGGAATTTCAAGAACATCTAAACGGTACTCTGAGATATAATAGCTAGAGGTCCACAAATAAGAAGCTGCTGTATGTATTACAAGTTATTTCTGTTTCACCCTGAATGTGGTAACACCAGATCTGAACGACATAATCTAAGTACTTATTTGCAAGACCTTCTCATTTCACAGAAATCACCACCTCAATACACAAAGGTACCTTAAAATACCTTAAAATCTTTGTTATGTTAATATTTAAAGTAATAATTTTATGACAAATAAATCAGTTTATTTGACTATAGTTCACTGGCTTCTATAACAGCCAAACATTAATGCAACAGTATTTTGCTCATATTCCTGTGCAATTATATATGCATGATTATCACTGAGAGAGCAGTCAGGCAGACTCTGTACTAAGTAGATGGGAGTTTAAGAGAATGGGCACTGCAGACTTGGGATATGGTAAACGGCTATCCAGAGCAAGTATAAAGTACTCATCTAAGTTCCTTTGTTTCTGTGAAGGGGTTGGTGACCCACAGTGATGCAAATGTAAATGAAATGGGGGGGTGTTATATATGCATGCTTGTGTATGGGCATTTTGCAAGTGCTGGTAAGTATTAAAACGTTTCAAATCACATATGAAGGTGCTAAGAGTTTTCTCAAAAGCCATACAGTATACCAAAATAGCCATCCCTGTATACATCTACAGAAGCACATTCTGATCCAGAAAATACAGACAGATTTGATCTGTCTTCATAGAAAATATTGAAAGTAAGTATTTTTACAATTACTTCTAGCATTATGCCCTAGTCAATACAGTTTCCTTGCATGATGGTGATGTGAAGTTTCAGTCTAGTGGTGACTGCTACAAGCAGATTTATATACAAAATTTTAAAAATATGTATTTATCAGTAATTAGAAAGTGCATTCTTTTATCACATTTTGAAACTTTTACTAACCTTTGTTTTTCAGGAAATCCTGAGTTCCTGGAGTTCCCGCTTCACCATTTAACACTGTGCCACCTGTAGATGAAGAGAGACAAAGTCCCATTCTCATCTGGACCTTTTCCCACTGAAAACCCAGCACCACATTTCCTCTTCAAAACAACATGGTATGTAGCTCTCATTATAACATTAAAGAAGTGTCTGAATGCTAACTATGTAATAGCAAATATTTAATTTCGACTTTTCTATATATAGGTTGGTTTATGTGTTAAGCTGCTCCAGCCAGCTAGTACTGGAACTGGAAGCAGAAATGCAGAGCATATGTACATAGGATGCACACCTATGTATGCATATTTACATTATGTACTGCACTCAGTACTATGCTAAATAAGAAACAATAGTGTAAAAAGCTTTGTGCTCAGCTGTAAGGCCTTCTCACATCCATATGGTTAACATCACTTCCATTCTCCTCCTGAAAGCAACCTGTTCCCTACTAAGAACATAGTGTTACCCATCTGTGCCTGGGTATGGCCTGAAAAAAGGCAAGCTGGCAAACACTGAGCTTCCATTAATAGTGGGCCTCAATCTCAAGGGTGTCTTCCAACTTAAATAATCCTGTGATTATGCAACATCTCACATCTTCACAAAAAGCTTCTGATACCAAGCAGACTAGTCAATCCTTCCCTATCTTGTACTGTTGAGCACATGCCCCATGACAAAGATGGCAATGTGGAGACCTTGCTGCCATTCTGAGGCAGCCACTCACACAGGCAGTTATACTAATTAAACCTTTCAAAGCCTCTGGAAGCAGGGCTACATGAGCTTTGTAAAATGCCATCAGACTGCAGAGCTGGGGCACACAGTCAAACCACGGAGAACTCCAAGAATCGCTTTCCTCTCTCCTGCACATATGTATTCCCCAATGAGCAATTACCACAGAAAGATTAATGCTTGCCTTGGAAAGGGTTATGCATCCACCCCACAGTACCAGCTGGACACTAAGGACCACATTAGTGACAGCTGGAGGATGGCAACAGAAAATAAACCAGATAAGAGAAGTCACAGGCCCCAGCCAGAGTTCTGTAAAGCTTCATGGTCTATTAGCTGGACTCCAGTATTTATAACTATGATTAAGTGATACACAGTACAACTCCAGTCTAAGAGGGCAAATACTCTAGTCTGGAGGATTACAGATGCTCTTCTATGATATCTAATTATTCTCCTATGTGGAATTATAAGAGTTGAGAAAGGGGCAGAAAAACGAGCCCAAAATGTTCTCCAAAAGATTTTTATTTAAAATTCAAACAAGAAAGAGACCAGAGGCAGCTACTACAAAGAGATGTGAGAAAAGAAAGCACTCTGCTTTTGCCAAATAGGTATCCTCAGGCAGTCCCCATCTTCCTAGTCCTTTGCAGATGATCAGTGAAGGCCAACATGCTAGAACTAACTAGTTCTGGAAATAAATTCAAGAACGGACTTGGTGTCCTTAAAGCCATTAATACACCCTCGGTACCACGTGCTTTGAACTATGGCTTGAATTAACAGAATTACTGGTTTATGTAAAGTGAATTAGCATTTAAACACTAGATCGCAGAAAATCAGGGAAATACATCTGCCATCTTTAAAATCAGATTATTGGTCAGAAGGATTTAGCTGAAGCTCCAGACTGAAATACATTTTGGCCCAAGACAACCATGCTGGGATATGGAGCTACTTCTCTTCAGTGCTGTTGTTTCACTTAAAGTACTGACTAGCACTAATTATGGTACCGTATTAGAGAGATAACATTTTCCTAGGCTCAGCTTTTAGATAAACCATGTCCTTATCATGGTTCTAACAAAAAATTCTGCAAACTTCTACGTGTGTGTGTTTGGGGTCACCCAGAATAGCCCTGTGGCCATGAAAGAGGTCTGTCTACGACAGCACAGGTGTGCAGGTACATCACTGTTTGCAAAAGAAGGATTTATATTTCTCCTGCTTGCAGGCTTAGTAGATATGTGAAGCACTGAACAATTCTCAGAAAAAAATATCTTAAGGAACAGTTAACAGAAGTTTGATTCTCATTATCAGAAGTTTTCTTGGATGAGGTGGAGGCAATTGTGATACTCTTCATTTTGTTCATTATCTGGGAAATGTAGTAATGTAACAGCTTTAGGACCTGTTAATCATTTACACCGAGGTGCTTTTATGCTGTGTTGTCAGTGTAAAGCAATCAGTACTACAGTGGTTAGTTTAAATGAGTCAGAGCAAACGAGAGTCAGAATTGACATAGCTAATGGACTTCTCACAAGCCATAATATTCAGAGAGCTGGTCCAAGGCTGAAATATTTTACTTTTTTGTCTCAAAGGTTTTTAAAACTCCAGAAATTTGTGGCTTACCTGATTTTGTCACTGCTCTCAGTTTAGCAGGAGAAGTCACAGCAGTAATTAGATTACACAGCAATGTTCCTCTGCTATTCATTTTCTGCAGTTCAGTTGCTTTTAATGTCCATTCATCTTTTAAATTCTGGTTAAGAAAAATAGTCATTTGTTCATTACTAAATTAATTTCAGAATTGAAAGATTTAGTGCAGAGAAAGGAATAAACTTGCTACTTGGGAATCCCCTGCAGAAAATCCAAATATGCAAAGGAAATGGGAATGTAAATGTAGACTGCAAGCTGCCTACTCCCAATTACTGTGACTGCTTAAACCTTTAAATCTGTACTTTTATGTTCCTAATAGATCACAGAATCACAGAATCACAGAATGACCCGGGTTGGAAAGGACCCCAAGGATCATGTAACTCCAACCCCCCTGTCTAGCAGGGCCACCTAACAAACACATCTACTAGATGAGGTTGCCCAGGGCCTCGTCCAGCCTGGTCTTGAACCCCTCCAAGGACGGGGCATCCACAACCTCCCTCGGCAGCCTGTTCCAGGACCTAACCACTCTCCTAGTAAAGAACTTCCCCCTAATATCCAACCTAAATCTTCCCTCCTTCAACTTGGATCCATTTCCCCTAGTCCTGCTATTGTCAGCCCTTTCAAAGAGTTTACTTCCTTCCTGGGTGTAGGTTCCCTTCAGGTATTGAAAGGCTGCAATGAGGTCACCCCGCAGCCTTCTCTTCTCCAGGCTGAACAAGCCCAACTCCCTCAGCCTGTCCTCATAGGGGAGGTGCTCCAGCCCCCTGATCATCTTCGTGGCCCTATTTCCTTTAGCCATATTTCACTTCTTATCTACAATGTCTTACCAATGTATCTTCCAAAGGTTTCTTTAATTCCTCTGTATTCAGAGAGGGTTGTGCTGCTGGAATTCTTTCTTTTGTCTCTTTTATCCATTTCTTTAATGATTCTACAAGGAGTTCAAAAGTATCCATTTCTTTCTGACAAGATGATACATCCTCTTCTCTAGACAATTAAAGACAACAAAAGAAATTGAGTACTGAATGTACTTACTCCTTCTGATAGTCAAACCAAAAGGTATCACACCAGTCTTGAACGGGTATTTCTAAATTCAACAATTAACAAAGCCTGCTTTTATGGATACGAGCAAAATGTCAAAAATCTAGTATTGTTGTACTGGTAATTTATATGGAAGCTCCAATAATTTCTCTGGTTTTCATTTGCAACCTGATTCTAAATAACACTCTAAAGCAATTTGACCAAGCACCAATTTATATTCTATCATAGAAGGGAAGAAGCATAACTAGCAGGACAACTGTTATGACATTAGAAGAGTTTCTCATCTTTACTGCCAACGTTAGAGCATCTGAACCAGACAGACAAACTGTGAAAGCATCAGACTAACTACATAGGTATTTCTACATACAATCTCTTCTTTTTTAAATAAAAAATTATCTCTATTCTGTGTTTAACTTGTTACTAGCAAAGGTGGAAATACTTTAATTGTTCAACTTACTTTTCCTTTACAGTCTCCTCTACCTCTCTGTATTTCTTTGACAAAGCATTTACTTTTTCTAATACCAATGCTTTATCTCCAGGAGTCGCATGGAATGCAAGTTCTTCAAAAAGCTGCTGCAAAACTTCCAGATCCTTCTTATGTTGTGCCAATTCAATGCTAGCTTCCTGCAAAACAGTATTATATTCTTCAGATTAGATTTTACAATCACTTACTCAAAATTAAATTCTTGATTGATTTTAGCTAATCAACCAAAGGTGGCAAACAAAAGTGCCTTGTTTGTGGTTCAGTCACTTTGACAAGTTGGACTAGAATTTTATACACAAATATACAGTACCTGCATATATTGGGACACTTCACTAACATCTTTTCTTGGTGCCTCTGCCTCACTGAGTGCCTGGTTTTTCTCATCTAGAAACGACTGAAGTTTTTCTGACAGATCTTCAAACAACTCTACTTTAGTCTTCAAGCCCTCCATTTTAGTAAGCTTCTCTTTATGCCTGTTACTCGCTTCAGAAAACCGTCCTGCAAGTTCACTCATTTTAGCTTGCAGTATGGATGCAGTGGATGGATCTGCTGTTGCTGTGAACTTCTTCACCTTTTCATTCATAGCATTTATACTGCTTTGGCGACTTGCAATGTCTTGATCCAGCACCTGAAACAAGCAAGAACTACTCTGTATTGCTCATAACTAAATTTGAAGAAGGGAAAATGTCCAACCAGTTACGCCATCAGTGTAGATCTATGTACTTCAGCTACAAAAACCCTTATGTACAGTTTCTCTTCACATAATAATCCCCTTTATAAAGTATTTTGAATCCCTTAAAGGTACCAAGCTAAGATTTTAATTCTCTCTTGAAATGCAAATTATCAAACTAATTTTTCTTCTTTCAGGGAATGCTACTTACAATGCTTTTACTAATAATATCCTGAATAGCAACAGAATTCAAAGGCACTTGATCTTGTTCTTCAAGGCTCTTTTCAACTCTTTCCATCCAATCCAGCATTTCATCCAAACCATCCTGCACACTCAGCGATCGTGTAAGAGTTATTTGGAGCTTCTCATTCCTCTCATTCACAGACTTGGATAAATTGTCATATCTCTCTACAATATCACCTGAGAAAGAGAAAATGTATTTCCATATTTTTCTTGAGCCAAACTAAGCTATTAACTCATTCTACCAGCTCTCATCAGTAAGTCTGAACCAAAAATTGCCTAAATCGGAAGAAAGCTAGATCATCTTTATTCAGTTAAACAAACAAGCAAAGATCAAAATCGTCAAATAAACCCAAGAATCCCACAGAACAAGGGAGCAGCTTACAGCTGTGCTCCCCAGCTTTTAGTAGCTGGTTCCCATTCATCTCAAGCTTACAACAGCTGCTGACTGTTCCCAAGAAAGAAAATCACACAGTATTAAGACAGAAGAGAGTATTAAGTATAAATGGTAAGGTTTTCATAGTAACAAGGTCTTTGGCCTCAGTGTGAAGAGGCCAGAGGCTACCCCATGGAAGATATAGACAGTTCCAGCCACACAGCTGAGCTCTTCAGCCAAGCTGACAGTGCCTCAGGGAAAATGTATTTTGGAAAGAAGAAAAGCTGCCTGCGGCTAGAAGCAAGGGAAAAGAAAGTGAAAATCAGCCCTGTAGACATCAAGGCTGGACAGGAAAGAGGTGGTACAGGCACTGGAACACAGCCTCCCCTGAAACCTGTGGAGGGTTATGCTGAGCAACTAGCCACAGTGCAGTGTATGGAAGACTCCATGTTGGAGGAGATGGATGTTTCCTGAAAATACTATAGCCTGTAGAGAGCCCACACTGGAGCAATATTATCCTGAAAGTTTTCAGCTCATGGAGAGGACCCACAATGAAGCAGATAAAAGTGTAGGAAGGAAGCAGGAACAGAGAGAAGCTGTTATGGACTGACTACAGCCACCCACTCCCCATCCACCCTGCACTGCTTACGAGGGAGGAGGTACAAGTAGCTTGGAAGGAAGAAAGGAAGGGGTGATGGTGGTCCTGAAAAACAGAACAGTGTAGGATGAAGATGCTGCTTTAATTTGCCTGTGCTTCTCTCTATTTAATTTGGTAATAAATTAAAATTAATTTTCCTGAAGTTAAGTCTGTTCTGCCCATGACAGGAATTAAGCATAATCTCCATCTGTGAAAAAACAGGAAAAAAAATTCTACAATAAACAGACACCTTTTAAGTGAAAAGCATATAGATCAAGGTTGGTGACAAACAAATGAAGTTACTGTGCAGTAATATGACTCAGCAAAATATGGATGTGACAGAAGAAAGTGGAAACTATGTATTTTGTCTCCTTCACTACCTATATACAGATACAAGTGATAAAAAGAGGTATAAAGAGAAGTAAGCATTTTACCTAGTGTTTTCTGTATCTCATCTTTGCCTGGCATCAACTCTCCTCTTGTATCCAGTAAAACTTCAGCAGCCTTCTTCAGTTTTTCTACAGCAATTTGGTGGTTAGACACTTGTCCCTGAAGAACCTGTAAAATTCCACAATTACAAATTATGCTTTTCAATACAGCTAACAATTACACATGCAAGGCTTAAGATGGGACATAAACTTAGTGCTGACAATAAATTCACTCAATCTATGACGTCTACTTCCAAAAAAATCTTCACTGGTGGCTATGACTGCTGTTGACTTTCTGCCCCTTGTTTTAGTTTATTCACTATCTTTTTCTGTTTCACAGTACTTCTTTGACTGAACATTTTCTTGCATGTAACTTCAAAATGTGGTCTTAGATTGATTTTTTTTTTTAAAAACTTCTTTATATAGACTCATATTCTATCCAAAAGAAAACTAAACATATTTTTCAACTCAGCATCATCAAACAAGTCAGGGGGATAAACGTATTGTCATCACCGGTTGTAACACATTTGCCATTAGTTGTATTGATAAAGGATCAGGCTAATAGCATCACATAAACAGCTTTGAGCAAGATGATGGCCTTGGCAGATTAGGAATCTCCTGAAGACAGTGGCACTGAATTTTTCTATGTTGGTCCTAGAACCTAGCTAGCTCAACCATCACTCACTCCTTAGTCAACACACGAAAGGCTGTACCAAATTCTGTGTCTTTCTGTCACCAGTGAATAAAATACTTTAGAGTGAATTATCTTTGAGTAATTTCAGGCCTCTGTGCTCGTGTATATAATGCATATAATGTCTATCTTCATCTTGATTCACTCAAACTGAAGTCCAAAATTAAGGGACTTCTCATTTATTTCTGATACACACCAACTCAATGAACATATGACTCAAAAGGTAATCCTATCTGCCTTGCCAGTACAAAGAGGTCACACTACCATTCAGCACTAGTATCCAGAGCACAACACTGTGTCAGATGTGTTGCTGACCCAACTGATACAATAGAACTCAGACAGACCTGAAAAAAATTTTCCTTATGCTAAAGAAATATACTGTACTTACAGGAAAAAAAAAAAAGACAAACAAGAAAACCTTGTGGACTGACAGAGACTAACTAAGCAGATGCCAGAGGCACTGAAGAATATTCTGAAGAACAGTTAATCCCCGTAAAAAGATTAGACCCCATTGTGCTGCCAAGGTCTGTGTCTAGCTGGATTATTAGCTGCATATGCTGGCTACAAAGGACAGCTTTAACTTGCAGCACCTGACTTCTTCAGCAATATTCCTGGTTTTCCTTTCATTAATATGCTTTCTTTCTTCAAGCCTCCTGTTTTTTCTCTTCCTTTGAATCTTTCAACACTTTGTATCCTCTCCTTCCGAGCTCATATTCATTGGTTGCTCTTTTGTGTAGCAAGTAATCCATGTAGGTGTTTCATAAAAGAACCCCAGTACTAACTACTTTTGTATTACTTGCATGAAAATCAGCATTATACAGGATATAATTTGTTTTGGCATAAGGAACAAAAAGTTTTAATGAATTTTCAAATTGTAATTGGTGTTATTCCTATTTTTCTAATGCCTGGAAGCACAAATGCACCAAAATTGCTCCTCTGTTACGAGTTTGAAATTTATGCTTTTAAATTTTTTCTTACAACATCACTGTGATTTGTGTCCTCTGATGTACTGTGCATCAGTGTTGAGCAATTCTGGCAGCCAGATTTGAAAGATACCATGGAGTAAAGGTATCTGCTCAGACTGAAGTAAGGGAAATATTTATTATGCGTTCTTTCAAAGAGCCGTTGACATATCAGACCTATATGGACAGAAAAGCCACAAAATTCCTGACCAAAAGCCTTGCTCAATGAAAAATAAATAAACCTGCATTTTAATTACAGTATAGATAACAATGTGCTCACAAAAATATAAGTTGGTTCAAAGGCTACAGACTGAACTAAAATTTATATAACTCACCTAATACCTAGGTTCCTAAAGCCTTATGTAAGCCTTAAGCAAACCAGAGTTTTAACTTCACAAGCTCCATTACTAACCTGTCATGCCTTTACTAGGACTTACCTCCTAAGCATGGAAAAAAAATTTAAAATATAAATTTCTGCGCTGTGCAAATTATGGTATATTCACTCTCTGAGGGCATATAGTACTGGATACAACAGAAGCAAGCAGATCAGTCTCACTGCACTGATTATCAGAGCAGTGACAACCAAATGTGAGTAGATTAAAGCAAGTCACAGATAGAAACAGCCAATCTTATCTATCAGGAACTCAGACCCAAGCCCTACTGTGACATCAAGCTAGAATAGCTAAATCCTTTCTGAGTTCAAAACCTTACCAGATTTTACCCCATCATTAGTTAAGTGCTACTTAACACATCTTGCTTTCACATTAGTGCTTTTCAGTTAACATTTCAGACAGCTGAATTTCACAACTACAAAAATTGTGTGTCCACATGCAAGGCAAGAATTCAGCTTGCAGCCACATGGATTGTATTAGATTATCGTACTTTCCCCACAAAAAGCAGTTACTTTTAGGACTAAATAACTTCTGCTTTTTAAAGCATTTCACCTTTGTTTGTTCTATTTGTCTTTGGAGGTTTTTGGGATCCGCTGCAATTGGTTCTGATAGCTGTTTGTTCACAGCCACTTCAGAGGCCTGAAGACCTGACAAAAGTCCAGATGAAGCATCTTCATAATGCTGGTATTTATCCACCAGGTCTTTAAGGTTATTGCCAAGGATGCTACACTAAAAAAGCAGAAAACAAAGAAGCAAATAGCAAGGCATTAAACTGTGTTCTTCCTTACATTGCAGCCTAAAAGTTATACTTTCCATCATGAAAAACACTGAAATCATATTATTTTCCTGTTATTATTCCACTGCCTGACTTCTCAATTGAGACACAACAGCTGGCCAGACTATGCAGGTCTTCCCAATCTGTGCTTCTCCAGTGGAATTTAGGATCAACTCACTGATTCAGTTGAGAAACTGAAATGTAGCTCTCTGTATTAGAATAGGGAAAGATTAGGAATATATATCTGATCTGTCAACATGCAGATTCTTTATCAGCACTCTGACACCAAACACACAGCCAGTGAAAGCTAGAAATTTTTTAAAAATCCCAAAGATATATATGTTTATTAAAATACAGACTGCTTTCATAAGCGCTTTATCTGCATAGTGAATCCAAAGTTATATGGCTCAGTATTTTACATATCCTATATTTCAGTCACTTAAGAATGTCATCCAGTCAGGATCCTATTTGCCCTATATATTAGCACATCCCAAAATGTACACAATGAAATCATCATGCAAAAACATCAGTTCAACTCTTTCAGACTTTTTGGAGATGACTTCGCAAGCAAAATCTGATAGCATCATCATAATATTTATAAACAGTTATTTAAAATATTTATCTTCTGAAATTTCCATTTAATTTGCATTTACGTTATAATGCATTTATACTGCAGTTACTATTTACATTTGGTACTTGGTCTCCATCTGGTGGACAAACGTAGAATGCACTTAACTACATGACCAATTAACTGAGAACTGACTTTAAGATTCCTTCAACATATAAACCTATAAAATCATATGCATGTGTTTGAATAGGCATAAAAAACCCAAACAAACACAAAAATATAAGCAATGTGAATATTTTTTTAAATAACAGAATTTTACAAAAGGGAAAAAATTGACTACAAACTCATTGCTGCTTGGAAGATCTCACATGCTGTAGAAGATACCAGTTTTTAAAGGGAGTCCTTTGGGACTTGATTTAATAAGAAAAATCTGCTTTTTGTTTGCTTTGCTCTGCATATATTCGGTTAAATAAACCACATCTATTCTGCTTGGCATAGTCTTCCTAGCACTTGACTGAAACAGATCTTCTAGAAAAGCAGCTCACTCTGTTATCTAACTGTAAGAAGCAAAGAATTTATAACTTCCAACAGTTTTTATTTAATCAGCTAACCCTTTCTTACACAAACTGCCAAATCATTTATAGTAGTCTCTTCTTATTTACTATAAAGAAAACCTACCTTAGTATAGAGAGATTTGAAACGATCTGAAGCACTATCCAATTTATTTCGCACTTCAGTATAGGTCGCTGAAGTATCAATACCATCCTTGTCAATCTTCACACCATCTCTTTTGCTACATGACTTTGCAGCATCTAAAACTCTTTGTCCAGAAATTGTAATATACCGTAAATCACCTTTGTGAGATATAACATCTTCTGAAAAACTCTTCTGCCTTTTCAGTTTGACCATAATGCCATTGAAGTCGGAAGCACCTGCTTCCAAATTGTCAAGTTCTTGTTCTGCCTGCTGCAGCCAGGTTTCAAATTCACCACAGTCTGTATCAAATTTCTCAAGCTCTTCCCTTAGAGAATGAGTTAACTTCATTTTCCGTTCTGATTCAGCTAAAGCAGTCTCATATTGAGACTTCAGCTCTTTCATGTTCCTTTGCATCTTCTCTTTTTCTTCAGGGGAAAGATAGTGGCCTTGTTTCTCAAGCAGTGCCTGAGCAGACTGAGTTGCTATTATGACAGCCTTCTGCTGTGAAATGATTTTCTCATGTTGAGCCTATAAAAAAAAATTAAAACAATTATGACCAGCAGCTTCTTAGATGGTTACAATAGACTGTTATAGTAGCGGAGGCCTTAAGGTAGGGAAGGTTTTGACTGCATATTAGGAAAAGTTTTACATTGAAAGGTTTGTTAAGCATTGGAACGGGATATCCAGTGAAGTGGTTGAGGCACCATCCCTGGAGGTATTTAAGAGATGGGTAGGCATAGTGCTTAGAGATATGGTTTGGTGGTGGCTTTTGCCAGGGTTAGGTTGATGGTTGGACTTTGATGGTTGAAAGATCCCTTCTAACCAAGGCAAGTCTATGATTCTAAATGCTGAATAAACCCAGTAACAGTACCTTGACTTTCTGATACTGCAGGTTCAGATTATCTTCTGTGCTTTTGACAAGTCCATCCACTTCATTTTCAATGCCTTGCTGAATTTCCAGCACATTACCATTGACATCATCTTCCTCTTTCTTCAAAGCCTTCAAGTCTCCCTCTTCAAAGTGTGTTCCATTCTGTTCTATCACCTGCTTGAATTTCCATCCATGCTCTGCTTCTTTATCCACATTTGATAACCAATCCAACAGGTTTTCTATTGTATTTTTACTTTCTTCCAGCTGTTCTATGGCTGCGACCTATGTTGAAATTTTACACTTTCAGTTTGGAAATCTTATTCAGGTTGCACAAACCACTATATGCAAACAGATCGTTTAAAATACTTTAACACTAAATGTTTTTAATTGGTATATAGGTTGCTGTTTGCTTTATAAAGAAAATAAACCAGCAGTTTATTGCTCACTCAAATACTTGATATATAGATGGCTCTTTAATTTATAAAGAGAATAAACTCGCAGTTTACTGTTCACCCAAATGTAATATATTATTTTAATCTCATCATATTATATCAATAATATAAGTTGCAAGACTAATCCTGTAAGAAATATAAAAGGTTTGAGTAAACATTAGCCTAAAAACCTTTTCTGTTTCCTGCTTAATTGCTGTTGTCATAGCTTTATCCAGCTCTTTCTTGGACTCTTCTGCCTTCTGGCTCAGGAGTAAACACTTTGTCTTAGCTTCATTCAGTTTCTGTTCAAGAATAGTCTTGTCCTCCCGTGATAACTTTTCTCCATTCTCTTTCAAGAAAGCTTCAGTATTTTTCACAATCTCCGCCAGTGTCAGGGCACTCATTCTCATGTCTTTTTGTATCTCCTTTTGAGAAAAAAGAAAGCATACAGAAGTATGATATTCAGCAGGTCTTCACGGTTAACTATTTTAACTATTTCTGGTTTGGGGCTAAGTGCCACACTGGTCCTTTCTAAATTGAGAGAGAACATGATACATTGCTGAATTGCAAATAGGACTAATTTTGCATCTGTGACTGTTGCTGCAGCTTAATCTGTTCTTTTTTACAAAAATCCAAGCCTATTGGCTTCCACTCCTATTCAGATTGAGGCCACTTTTCTCCTTTGTTTAGCAGCTCACATGTAATTCCATGTACACAGAAGAAAATTTATCTTATTTTTCAGATAACAAGACAAAAAGTAAATCTGCTACACTGTAGTTAGTAAGGTGAATCTCCTGACAAATACCATTCCATTCAGTCCTTCAACTATCATAAAGTCAATTGGTATCTAATCAGCACAAAGTAAAAGCTTATAGATGACAGGACAGATGCAAAGCAAGGTCTCAACAGGAAAGCAAGACAACTGAAGGGGTTGTTACATGAGGACACCAAGGAGACTGAAAGCAACACTAGAAAAAACAGATCAAACCAAAACAAGAGTGAGGCAACAGGAAGCCCCAGGCAAGAGAAAGACTCGCATAATCCACAAGTGTAATTTTATCACATCCAATGGGAACAATCTTAAGCTAATATATAATTTCATGCCAGCTCCGAGTTCTTGAAATGTCTAGTCCTTGCTCCCTATCCTACTGCCTCCTAGCTTGAAAGTTTCTTTCTTCCCATGGGCATATTCTGGAGAGTATTCAGTGTAAATGCACACCATTATGCTTTTACTTCTGGTGTGTCAAACAAATTTATTTTCCTCTCACATGTCACTCTTATTTTTCAACAAAAGAGTCTAGTCATTCCCCTCTGCACTCAGTCTTCTTTAGGTTGTTTGACTAGAACTGTGCATACCTCCTGTTTAGTCTGGTATTGCTCCAGCTCAGCCTTGCTGTCTACAATAACAAGAGACTCTTGCTGTCCAATTAGTCGATTTTCAGTCTGCGTAAGCAAATCACAGATCTCCTGCAGCTTCTCTTTGCATTCCTGCTGTCGTTCAGCCACATCCTATATTAGAGGCAAATATAATTGAACAGTAAAATAACATCATCTTCACTTCAGGAATCAACAGACATTCAAATAGGAATTAATTTTGAACATCAATATTGTAAAGAAATATTTTTCAAAGTATGCTGTAAACATGATAGCAGTGGTACAAAGAGCAAGATGAATATGCAGAAGTTATTAATAAATCTCAAATATGTTGTAAGTAAAAGAGACCATGTTTGCTGGAATTGCCCAATAGAAGTCTGGCCATGCACATAGGTGAAAGATGAAATCTCCAAACAGCAGGAGTGAAAATCCAGTCTCTCAACTGCTTGCAACCTGTGATAAACACTATTAATTCTGAAAAAGGGATATCAAAACAGAGGTTAGTTGTGATTGTGAGTTAGCTCTTGTTGGTATGCATAACATGTTACCCAAATAGAAAACAGTGACTTTTTAAACAGTAGAAAAGAATAAAACATGCAAGCTCCTTACTGTTACTAAGACCTAGAAAAGTTATCTGTGCCTTCCTTTTGCAGAGTTTTGTGTTTCTTTCACAGAGTATGGTGGAAACAAATGTTCTTAAAAAGGAAAAAATACTACAAAGTCTTCCCAATGCTAAAACACCTTTTATTATGCATAAACTGGAGGTTGGAGATGCTCATTCTTAACAGTGCTTCAATGAGAGAAGAGGAAATGCAGTTACAATGCAGCATCTTTTCAGCCTCCTTTGACTCTATATAGGCAGCTTATGCTTCCCAACTGTAGCCATGCCAGCTTAAAAGGTAACATCCTAACTTAATTCATAGCTTTCCTATGCCCATAAGTGAATGTGATCTTTTGATCTTGCAAATCAGAGGGAAAGAAAGTCTTCAGCAGGACAGAAGTGATAAGCAATGGTGCAGTAGTAAATTCATTTTTCTATACAGCCGCAGCCAGAAAAGTTTGCTGCTTTATTTTTACATTACTGATAGAGCTGCTTAAAAAACACCACCTGTGAGAAGCCTCAGGTAAATTTCTCATTACTAACAAGAGCAGATCTGGTCACCTTAGGCTATATAGATCCTCACTGCAGAACTCTGAATGTAGCTTGTAGTAAAACTGAGATGATAGAAATACATTTAATATGGCATGCTAGTATCAAAATTCTTCAATTCCCATTCAAAAACACTCGGCACACATTTATTCAGAAAGGCAAACCTTCTGATGACCCAGCTCTTGCGCTGCCTGTAACTGAGTCTCTACACTTTCCACCCGAGATGTTAGTGCTTCCTGTACTTCCTGAAAAGATTTCTGGGTGGCATTTAAGAGCCTTAGCAGCTGTTTGCTCTGATTAGGAGAAAGATCTTGGGCATGTTCAGAAATGAAGAACTGAACATCAAATGCGGTAGACTCCAGGTGCATTTTTTTACAACTGAGCTCCGCAGCAGTGTTCTGTAAATGAAGAGAAGGAAATTACTAGGAATAAAGACAAATTCATTACAAATAAAACACAAGTATCACCACCCTCTGTTCTTAGCTCCTGTCCCAAAATGCCTTTGGGAGACAGTTTAGCCACAATAAATCAAAACTCTGTCAGAATCATTCTGACACATTCAAATACAACATCTGTATTTATGCAAGGTTTGCTGCTGGGACATTCATGTCCAACTAATAAGTAAGGTACCCTTCAACATCTCTATTTCTTTGCTTTCTCATGAATGTCTGAAAATTCATCTTTGATTCTGGAAGGTTTACGGCAGGTTTGATTTAACATTTGCATGTAGTAAGTCTGAAGACTGAGTAATGTTAAAATATTCACTGGAAAAAGCATTCATATTCTTAACTCCACAGTGAGAAACCCCATTTTGAGCAGTGTGGCAAATGCTGTCCATAGTTATACACTGTACAGCCACTATGGCAAGGCCATGCATAATGGAACCCTATTAAAGTGCAATAAAATAACATAATTTTCATTTTTCACACATACAGAATGTAGGAAATTCACTAAAAACTTGATTAGAATTGGGTTTTATTACTTATTTAATAGAAAATTTATGAAGAGGCTTCTATTTTTCCCCATCTCCTGTTCTCAGTTAGAACTTATATGGAAGGTGACTCAACTTCTCTAAAGATTTTGGGTCTCGTACATAAAGATCCAATTTTAACTACTGAAGTATTTGCATTACAAATTATATCTCCAAAAACATTTAAGCTTTATTGAAACAACTATAAGTAGAACCAAGAGCTTTCTTAGAAAGCAAAGGCTATCAACAACTTCTTCAAAATGAAAAACAAATCAACAAGATTTAGTTACTGGCTTATCAAGTAGTTGTCCTCTTAAGTAATTCGTTCTAGCTGTCTGTTTAAGCAATAGAGCTTAATGAGCAGGTATAAAGAAACCTCACTAATAATTCATAATAAGTATCAACATTTATCAGAAGCACCAACACCTACCATGAAGTATACTTACTTTAAGTATCTGTAAACTTTTTTTCATCTCTTCTATATCATTAGTATTCACTATGAAGTCATTCATGATTCTACTGGTTTCTGTGATCCAATCTGAAGATCTCTGTAGATTGCTTAAAAGTTGCTGATGTAATACTGCAAGTTTAGACTGGAAAGGAAAATTATATATTTATTTATGCCCCTGGAGCCTAGTCACATTTTCTTTGTCATTAAATAGAATCATAGATGTATTTTTATATTATGATTAAAAAAATAAAGCAAAATTAACCCCTTCTTTTTAGACATATTATCTTAAAGAAAACCAATATTAAAAAGTACATGTATAAAAACATACCATTTCTGAGTCAACAGCACAGACTATTTGTTTTGCTCGCTTTGAAGATGTGTCACAGACAACCAAAAATGCTTTCTGCAAACAGTCATAGGTTATCTTCAACTCTTGAAGATTCTCATCAGGAATATCCCTGTGACAAAACTTTAAAAACTCTTCTGTCAAATTCATGTCCTTTTTTAGGATAATTGCAAAGGTAGTAAGTCTTGATTCAAATGACTACAAAGAGAATATATTAAAAAATGCATTAGGTTATTACACAAGAAAGATTTAAATCAGAATTACTTGAAATAGAATTGAAATCTCTCTTTATCTAAGGACTTTTCCTAGCAAACATCATTGAAGTACAAGCATAAAGAACAACTTCACTTACCTCTAGTTGCTCTAGTTCATCTTTCAGTACTTCCAGGTTGTTAATAACAGGCTGCTGGCTATCTAGGAGGCTTTTCATATCTTGAAGGAAAGACAAATGCACTTGCATTTTCTCTGTTAATTTTAAACATTGCTGAACTCCATCAACCTGAAAAATTAGTTTTAGCAATAAGAAAAGGTTTTTCCAATCTGACAGACTTGAAAATAAGCAACAAAAGACCCTTTTTAATTGTAATTTAAATTATATTTATAATTTCATTTATTCAGCCTTTTTTTCTAGTTTAGTTATTCACTCCAGCACTTGGAAGGGTTCCTGCAATTCCTTTAACACAGGACACATATCATGTAACTATTGTTACTTACTATGCTAGAGGGGCTGTCTTCCAGGACTGCTTCTGTTCTTTTGAAAACAGGCTCAGTGAAACCTTTGGATGGACTATCTGTCTTCCCAAGTTCCAGGTCACTTTTCCAAGCACTGGCTGTGTTATCTGCCAGTGCCTTCTCTTCAGCAATATCTGATCCAAACTCCGATAGTTCTGTTGAGAAAAGAGGAGAAAGCCTATCTACTATGCCTTTACCCTCACATTCTGTAGGGATACCAGCAATCTGTGGAGTTGTAAGCAAACTACTTATCAGCTCTTCTAACTTGCTTGTACTTCCATCTCTACATAAGATTTGTAAAATCTCCAGAAGTTCAGAAGTAGTGAGTTTTGGAAAAGGCACTTTCTCGTCTGTTTCACTCTTCCTTTCACCTGGACCATCCATCTTTTGCTTGCAGGATTCCTGCTTCAGAATATCACAAAGAAGATCAGGACTTCTGCAATCAGGCGATGGCAATGAAAAAGGCTCATTCTCTTTTGGCTCTGTACATGGAGTGGTAACTACTAATGCAGTTCTAACAGTGTTGCTTATTTGCTTGAGATTTGATCCGCTACACATGTCACTTCCAATCTGTGTACTTCTGACCATTTCAAGTAAATTTTGCATTAAAATTTTGGTATCAGAATAATTTAGGGGTTCACCCTCTTGCTTGCAGTAAACATGTCCCATTTTCAATTTCCTTTGTAATATACTCCTTAAGCCTTCCATTAGTGTGTCAGTCATTTTTGGCAATGGTGAAGTACTTTCCTTTACTTCAAAATCTTTGCAGGGTCCTGCTTCCTTTTGTAGTGACTCCATGGACATTTGTTTTTTTAAACCATTTCCAAGGGAAGAAGTCTCATTGGCCATGAAATTTTCTCCCTCTGTGTTTTTCGGTGTCTTATGTTCTTCTTGGGCACTGTAACTCCATTCACCCCCTATGCTGCTCAGCATTGCAGGAGAAATATTGGTGGTCTGGTAATGATTCACAGAAAATAGCACTTTACTCCCATCTCCATATTCCCTGGCACCCTCACTACTTTCGTAAGCATCTCCCTTTACTGTGGAAAATTCACTTTCATTCCTGTTTTTGTCTTCTGATAAGTCTTGAAGAACATTGTCTGTGTTTTGACAGCTATGTCTTCTTGTTTCTTCAGTTATGCTAATTTCTTTTAATTTTATTGTATCAGCTGGGGGAAAAGTGAATGAATGCATTTCTTCACTGTTTAGCAGAAAATCCTTTTTGTTCTGTATGCAATATGCCTGCATGCAATGGGATTCAGTTATATCCAGTTCTGAACAACTGCCTTCTTTTATATCTGTCATATATTGTTTTAAAGAAGAAGAAATATTAAAATCTCTCTTAAATTCATCTGATTTTGCACTATCTCCAATGTCAAGCAAAGCTTGATCAATATTTACTTGTTCTTTAATTGAAACAGGAATTTCTCTATCAGCTTGAATTGCTGACGCATCAAATATTTCCCCAAGGCTTTCCATCTGAATGGGACTTGTACTTGGCCTCATGATATCACACTCCTCCACAGTATTTATTCTATTATTAGGTTCTGTAAGAATCTCAAAACCTCTTCCTACTTGGCCATGCTTCCTATTGTAGACTTTGTCACTAAGTGAACTATCACCATCACTCACATAAGGCATATCCATAAGGTATCTATTGTCCATTTGGGATGAACTTTCCTTTAGTTGTTCCATCTCAGTTATATAATTTAATACTTTTTCCTCTGCAAATACTTGTTCTCTCTTTCTTTGCTCATTATTTGAACATAACGTTAGCATGTTACCATTGCTTTTATCTGCACTCTGCATATAGTATTCTGAAAGAAGCAAATTTGTCTGAGAACTTTCATCATCAGTAGCTTGCTTTGTAATTGGGAAGGCTGTTACAGTAATGTCAGATGTCCCAGTATCATCAAGAAGCTGAGAACTTGGAATCTTAAGCTGTTCTTTATTATTTTCTTCACTCTTACAGGATGTCCATTTAGTGTCAAAGGCATTTTCAGATTGAATAGGCTCAGCAGTATCTTGTGACATGTGCTCACTTCTGACAGAAGTTCCATGTTCATCTTCTATTTCCTGCTCTATGTCTTCTTCACTTCTGGATGTAAGACTAACACATCTTTCCTTAAAAACATCTGATGCAAATTCACATTTTTCTGAGGACAGTTTTCCATTTTCATGGTTTGATGAGGATTGAAATGTATGCTCTCTCTTGTGGTCTATAGAACAGTTACAGTCATCAATATTCTGATTATTTTCATTGCTATTTTCTATGTCTCCTAAAGAAACTGTCAGCTGGTCACCACTGTTCATACATCGGCGGTGTGAGTAAAAAATATCCATTTCTTCATCACTGTCAGAATCGGTGTCTGAGTCATCATAACTATCAGAATCCTCCTCATAGTCTTCCTCCTCTTGTGTTTCTTCAGATTCATCCTCATAGGAGTAATTTTCAGCTTCCATTTCATCTTTCTCAGTTCTGTTTTGTACTTTTGCTTCATACACTTTCTGTAAAGCACTAAGGCCTTCCTCCTGTCTCCCTTCACTCTCAGAAGTCACTGGTAATTTTTGCTCCTTATCTCCAAAGGTCCCTGCTCTTTCCCTTCCCTCCTCAGGTATTCTCTGCATTGTTTCAGCACTTGCAGAAGCTGGACTTACATTTTCAGGTGGATCCATCTGATTTACATAAATATTTTCTCCAGTGTTAACCGGAAGTTCTTGATGAGAGCTGGTTTCTTCTCTGGGGGTTATCAGGCCATCTATCTCCCTTGGTAAATCTAATGGAACTGATGTTCTAGACAATAATGTCTCTAGTGTATCATTATCCCCCAGTTGCAAGCTATCAAAACCATCACTGTCTTCAGGAGTGACATAGGAATCATCATCATCAGTTTGTGAAGTATTATAGACATCACTGTCGTCATCGTCAACCTCAGGTGTTTCATAGGCTGATGTTTCATCATCATCCAACTGAGAGCTGTCACCTTCAGAGGCTACCTGATCACATTCACACTGTAAGCAGTTACTTTCAAACTGTGGGATGCTATCACTGCCTTCAGAACTACTGTCACATGGCAGTAACTTGTCAAATATAAGATCGCTTTCTTCTACTGCTAGCCTTTGAGCTGTGTTGTTACTGTCCCTCACAGGTGGTCCATCATGTATAATAGTATCATCATTCAACAAAGGCCTGCAGTGTATGTTTCTACTGTCTTCTAGGCACAGTTTATTCTGCAAATCAGTACAATCCTCCACTGATGGTCTGCCATGTACATAAAGACAGTTCTCCAAGCATAGCCTGTTATGTACATCAGAGCAGTCTTGCAGAGGTTGCTCACTATATGCATTCTCTTCAGTCTGTAGTGTATCATCACACTGACTAACCAATTCTTCTGGAGGTCTATATTCAGCATCTGTACTGATGGATGTACCAAGAGTTCTCTGAAGATCATCTTTCTTGCTGTTACCAAGAACCATTCTATTGTTGTCAGCTTGCAATATGTGACATCTGCATTCTGTGCATCCTTCCAGCTCTCTACAGGCTTCAGTGTTTGACAAATCATTCACACTCAAGGAATTTTTAAAGATTTTTTCATTCCTGTTTTCATTACACAGACTGCCTGTCATATAAATATCTTCTTTCTCTGTTTCTGAAATTAGATTTGCATTTGAGTAATTTGGAAGGTGCCCTTCAGTTTTTCCTGAATTTGCCTTCTCACTGTTACACATAGGTAGTTCTGCCCATTCAGAAAACTCTGTAGAACCTCTGAGTGCATTTCTGTTAATGGAGTTTTGAGCGCTACTTACTTTATTTCTAAGTTCTGTAGGGTTACTTAACAACATCTCCTTCATGTACTGAGATTGTTCACTAGCATGGCATACATCTGGTTTACACCTATGGAGATCTTCTCCATACAAAGATATGCAATTCCCAAAATCTTCAAACAAATTTAACTTACTATTATTACAAGTATTCTCAGCACCTGGAAGATCACATTGAACACTACCTGTGACACTACTCATGTGGAAACTGCCATCTGACTTTAGGTTAATTCCTTTTGTGTTCATGTATTTGTTACTAAACTCCATTTCTGACACATCAGTACTATTTACAGCACCATCAACTTTCAGCAACATATTGATGATTTCCTGGAGTTGTCCATCATACAATAGAAGTCTTCTTCCAGTGTTTGCATCCATATAACTGTTTACCATCAGATAAGATATGAACAATTTCTTAGCTTGATCTAAATTGTGACGCACAGGGTCTTCTGTGCCAGAATCTTCCTGTTCCTCCTCACAGCCATGGAACACAGATGGCACAAATTCATACATTGATAACCATTTTGCAGCATTTTTACAAGGGTACTCTAATTCTTCTACATGGGGCATTTTATCTGGTAAAGTCACATTGGTTAAAATAGACACAGTATTGATGTCTATTATCCCTGATTGTGCAGCCTCATCTAGACTGATTATTTCACAAGTTTCTGGAATGTAAAGTGCAGCTATCTTCTGTCTGTCACTTAGTATTTTGAATGCCAGCTCATTTGTTATCATCTCGTGGTGCAAAGAAGTTGATATGGGAAATATTTCACCAGTGTGAGGCCAAATGAGTCCAACAAAGCCTCTCTGTGCTTCTAATACTAGCAGTGCACTGGTAGATGATATCAAGTTGCATTGTACAGCTTCGTCAACAGTCAAGCGGTGTCCTGAATTTGCACAAAGGATTCCACCAGTCTGAACCTGATGTGTGAGGATCCCACAAGCAGTGTCCTGATCTATCATCCCTTGTCTCATGGCCTCTTCCACAGTCACTTTCTTCCCCGAGTCAGGGTCAGTTATACCTCCAGACATTAACTGAGCACCCAGTAGCCTGAACATTGTTTCCCGATCAATGAGTCCTTCATGGGCTGCTCTCAAAATAGTTATCTTCCTTCCACATTTTAATGTGATTTTACCTTTTTCTTGTGGTTGCACAGGTAAGAGTCTTAACCCTGTTTCTTTATGTATTATGCTCCTATGAACTATTTGTTCAAGGGAAATCTTCTCAGCACAGTTGGGGTCTATGAGATCTTTACACATGTCTTGTCTTTCAAGAAGTTTTGTATATAATGTTGGAGATAGCAGGTTTCTCTGGAAAGCATTCTGCAAATTCAGGTTTTCTCCAGTAGATGGCAAAATCAAGTGCCCACTTGAAAGCAGATTCTCAAGAATTTTTATAGCCAAAGGTTCTGATATTAGATCTTGTTCTAAAGCAGACACAACTGGAAGATTTGATAATGATGATTCTGAAATAAGCTTCTTTGCATTACTTAATTCCTGCAACTGCAACAGAGTCTGTTCATCAATTAAGGCATGAGCTTTAGCTTCTTCCAAATCATAACATATTCCTAATTCTGGAGAAATTATTCCAGAAAGGATCAGCTGATTCTCGAGCAATCTAATTCCAGTGTGATAGTCAATAAAACCTTTTAAAATAGCCTGAAAGACTGAAAGGACTTCTCCAGTTGTTTGGTTAATGACACCAGCAATTACTTTATTCACCTAAAAAGGAATATAAGAGAAAAGCTTTCACTATTTTCAGGCCATGTACTTTATAATCTCTTTTGATTTTGAATGCATGATAAGAGAAAACAAGTACTTACCAGGCCTTGAAGAATGCTGTGAATGTTAGCAGCTCAAAATGCGCAAGTGATCTATGTCAGTCAGTCAACAGCACACGATGTGATAAAAGATTTAAAATCAACATGCATCTGTGAAGCGAAAACCTATGCTTTGCATATATAAATAGGGTTAGTGAAAGACAATAGAAGAAATTATTGCAGAGTGAGCAAATAGAACATATACCTGAAAGGCATTTTTTCATGCTTTAAATGTCTGTGAAATGTTAGAATATTCAGAAACAGCACGTGATCCAAAACAACCATGCTATTCATGTTTACAGCATACAGCACTTCTGTATATATACTCAACATTATGGAATCAAGATACTCTAGCACCAAATGCCTTTAGTTTGCAGGGAAAGCATGAAGTCAGTTTGGCAACATTATCTGAACACAGATACAGCCTTTGTGTGGATACAAGAACACCCATCTGCAACATAATCTTAAATATGGAATTCTCAAAAATTAAGACCCATTAACAGATATGCATGGTGTCTCAGAGCTAATGTGCTCCCATATTCGTATCTAGGAAGAAATGAAGAAAAAAAGAAAGCGGTTCTCTTCTATTACTCCTGAGTAATATATGGGGGAGATTAAAATGTTATTTTATGGTGGTGTTTTTGCAGAAGAAACACAGACTTATCTAGCAGTCAAAGAATGGCATTTAAGAGAAGAGTTAAGAGATGAATGATTTATCTTTCTTCATGCAAGACACACATTATTAAGACTTCATAACAAATCTGATGGGCAGAATGTTCATATGCACAGACAATGTTATACACAGTATTCTGTAGCAACTACACAAAACCCTCAGGCAATTAAACCTCAAGTTCTTTTACACACTGTTAATTGCAGTTCCTTTTTCTCTGATCTAGTGTGGTTCCAAAACCATGCAGTAAACCTCAAAAGATCTCAAAAGAGACTTCAATGTAAGTTTCAGTCTTGTTACCTTTTCTTCCATCTTTTCATCATCCAGATACTGTGCTTCCTGTAGCTTCTTCAAAGCTTCATTGGATAACAAACTGTAGCTCTCCTGGAGGGATCTGAGTTGCTTTTCCATTTCATTCCTCTCTTCATCTGTCATTCTATTAAGAAAAAAAAGAGAAAAATGCAAAAAGGAGATTTCTGAATAATTTGTAACCTGCAGGAGGTGATCTGCTTCCCTATACTTTAATAGAAGGGGTAGAGAATGGTAAAAGTAGTCTGAAAAAATTATCCCTTAATTACAGAATGCTCAAGAAAACTAGAATATGCTTGTAGACATTCAGAAAAAGAACATACATAAATCTAGAATGCATAGGGAATTATCACTAAAGCATTTAACATTTACACGTGCCTTTGTGTACTGGTTACCAGTCAAGACAGGTAACACTGTCAGCAAGGAGTCCTGAGGTACCTCCACTATTTAGTATCTTCAGCAGTCTGATTTCAGACATAGAAGAGGCAAACTTATGACATATAGTTGAAGTACCAATTTACTACTAATTTATTAATAAATTTGACTGCTAATGAAAATTACTACCTAATATTTTAAAGTCCAGTTTTAGTCCAGTTCCTGAAATAAACAAAACCGCATCAAGCTTCCACAAATGATAAAATTATAAAATTAAAGAAATAACTCCCATATTTTTATGGAACTGTAAGGTCAGGACTGTAATTACTTTTCAAGGAAACAGTAAGCCCTAATTCAATCAATTTATGTTAGTTCAAAATTAAATAATGGCATACTTGTCACTGTGCTTAGCTAAAAATGATTGAGTAGTCTGCAGAGCTTCAGCTATTTGTTCTTTCTTTGTTGACATTTCATCCAGGGAAATCTGAAAAATAAAAAACCTGTGTTTGAGACTTAACTTTGCATTTACATAAAAAGAAAAATAAACAAGCAAGACTAAACTCAATAATGTAAGACCTTGATCTTTTTTCTTTAAATAATAAGTATCCTGAGAATGGTATTATTTACTATGGAATTATATTATTTATACACAGATAAGTTTTAGAGACATATTTTTTTGGTTAAATATGCAAGTTCGTATTAGAAAATCACTGAGCGAGACAAAAAGGAACTATTTTTTAAATGCTATTTGTTTGAAAATTAAGAAATAATTTTAAACCACTCGGTTGCCCCAATTTAAAGTAGTTTTATAAAGATAGAAGTACAATGTTCATATTGAAAAGTTAATCACTGAGATAAGACATATCTTTTTAAGAAGCTACCAGAAGGCCACAAAGTTTCATAAAATCAAATCACAGAGACAAGGGCAACATCCAACACTTAGAAAAAATAACTTTTAATTAAATTCTCCCAGCTATCATTTCTGTGTGATCCTCACTGAAGCACTTTTTCTGGCAGAGGAACTTGTGAGAACTTTTTGTTTGAACTTTCCTGAGAAACTGCCTGCAGTCTCTTCAGAAAAAAATACTCATTTTGGACAATTAAGGGCAAAGTATCTAAGGGGTGTCTAGGAGCTCATTAGCAAGCCTAAAATTTGTTTAGTGTCAGTGCCAAGACAACTTCAGCAAGGCGCTTAGGCACCTTGGGCACCTGGCTGTGGACATCACCAGTTCTGTCCGCAAGTGCATTGTGTCAGAGGGCCATGACGGCCACAAAGCTGCAATCCCACCACTTGTGCTGCTTGGATAGAAACCAGGAGAGCAAGCACTGAGAGCATTATACAAGAAGCTGATAGGCTGAGTTAAGAGGTGGAGTCGTAAGTTCCACTTTGCTTTCGGAATTCGCATGACTGCAGCTGCTGTGTGTGCTCTGTCACTACTTGCATCTGCTTCTCCACCCACTCCACAGCTACATCCCACAGCAACCTCAACTCCTTGTCCGAAATGCATTTCAGCTAACATTTGCTATCAAATCACTAGTCTACTTGTTCTAAAAACTTGTTGAGACATCAGTGCAAGTCAGTGGAGACACAAAACAAAGCAGCTCCGGAAGGTGATGCTGTCTCACCAGAATGTTTCTCAGGGGAGGAAAACATCATTGGGAAGTGCCCATTTATGATTCTATGATCTCCCACAGGCTGGATGAAGCTGGGGAAGCTAACTCACACACTCCTTGCTGCTGCAGGGCTCAGGCTGGATAGGGAAGATGCCACACATAGCTGCCATGGCAAGCTGAGATGCCCAAAAACTGACAAAGATTTGCACTGCTGTCATTAACACCAGCAGAAAACGGTAAGTGTTGAAGATCTTTGCAAATCCTGATTCTGTTAGTGATTTACCGATCAATACACTCAAATCAATACAAGTTCATTTGGTGCTACAGGATAAGGACAGACGCAGTAGCAGAACTAGCACTGGTCCTCTGTGAGCAGCATCATGGGACTTGTGCTTTTTGGGACTGCAGAACTGCTGACTGTCCCACAGCAAGCTTGATTTATGCCCACACTTTCCTAGTGACTGTAAGTGGTACCAGCATGCGTGATCAAAATAAAAATCTAGAATCAGGCTGCCAGGAGGGCCAAAATCACATTTGTGTGAACACACACCCAGGTCTCTACTGAGGGATGTGGAAAGAGACTGCTCAGTCTGTAGGTAGACCTTCACCTACTGATCTCTTTTTAGGTGTCATTAAGCCTAGCAGGGGAGCTGTCAGAAATGACAGGAAGCTTCACAGATGGCAATTTATGGCCAGGGTTACAATTGCACACAATGACAATGCACATGTTAAACACAAAGGTGGTGAGATGGTCCAATCCTGCAGCCTGTGCGCTAGTATGATAATGAAGAGGGCTCAGTCATGTTTTGCTGTATTTTGTATTACAGTAGCTTTGAGTATTCCATAACAAGATCCCTCAGAATAACCAAATAAAAAGAAACTGGGCCTTCAGGCCCCTCCTGACAACTCTCCTTTCAGGTGCCACGGTACAAGTTACCAGACTGATTCACTGAACTATTTGAGGCCCAGGGGGAAGACCTACAAAGTGCTATTTTGCCAGGATGTACTGTCCCTCTACAAAGGCTGAGTTATGGTCTGCAGGGTCCAGTTTCTGTACAGTGATGTTTTGCAGTGTCAGAATATGTCACAAGCTAGGCTTGTGAAAAGCAACTTGTGATTCTTCATGGGTAAAGTGTTTGTGTTCCTAAACATCAGTATTAATTTACTCAGTCTTCCATTTATAACCAAACATGAAACTTCATCTTTAGTAAAATATAGGTAATGATACCAAGGAAAAAAAAGTAGTTGTGGAATGCTTTTTCACTTCAGTCAACATGGAAAACTAAAAATAGGAAATAGTTTTTACTGAAAGACATTTGTGTACCTGATGCTTAGGTAAATCTGTCTTTTCAGCCTTTTCTCCTTCTTCTTTGCTGAGTGTCTTGCTGAGGTTTGACACCCATTTCAGCAAATCCCCAGCTTTCTCAACATGCTCTTTCTTTTCTTCTGCCATTGACTTCTGATGAGCACCATGAATTGTAAAAAACATGCAAATGCAAATTGTTGGATTACATTTGGATTATTGTCCCTAGAAATACAGTTCTACCACAATGGCAGTATGATCACATAAAAATAAAATTATTCCTTTTTATTTATCACCATATGCACTACTATGACACTTTGATGAAGGAAAAAATGCCACATAATTATAGACATTAACAAAATAATTCCTCTAATTATTTGTAATTGTAATTATGGTTCCTATTCATATAAGCCTATTAATTATAAAATTATTGATATTAATAAAAAGCAAAGCTTCCCAGCCATTACTCAGCAGATAAAATCTAAACAGTATTTGTATATAAAGTATCTTTGAATTGCTGCCTTTGCATTGCCCTCAGGTGTGGATATGTACAGTCAGCACAGGATATCAGTATTTTGTAATCTATGCACAAGGATTACTAAATTACAATTAGGAAGAAAACACTACATTCATGTCTACAGAAACAAGAACAATAAAATACTACGGCATTTCTTCTTTTTTTTCTGCACATGAAGATAAATTGCGTTTTATAGCAGTACAACCTGTTAGTAGTTTCAAAATTATCAACACTTAGAAAACAAGCTTATGCTCTTCCATGTATCAGAAGTAGAAATGAAGACATTTTACTTCAATGGAATCTTTTTAATTTGCTATGCAATTGTAATTAATTTGCATGTTAGAGAATGAAAATTTATTCTAAAAAAGCAATGTTACCTGAAGTAAGAATAAAATTAGGGTGTCACTAGCCAATCAAAATTAATGAAATATCAGCATGAGGAAAATTACGTATACGCGTGTGGTAAACCACAGATTTAACTATTGCACACTTTGTTACCAGTTTTGTAAAATAAATTATATCTGCAAGGTCATTTGAAACACTAAATAAGTATCAGGACACATGAAATACTGCATTGTCTTTCTTTTCCGTTTTTTGTATCAGAATCTGATTCTTGTCTCACCTAAATCTACCCATTTTGCACTAATGCTAACTTCACCAACCTCAGCACAATATCCAGTTTATACTACCTACATGTCACACAAGGCCTTCATGTAAAGACTGAATACATAGCCTGCATTTTGAAATTATCAATCTGTCTAAGCTTATAGATCAACTCTGTAACAATATATATGCGCAGTTTTAGTGTTGTATACTAATTAGTGGTTTGTGCTTATTAGTTTTATAGTGACACACAATTACCTTAGAAAAGGTCATTTATTATTTCCCATAAAGGTCATTTCAGACCTTTTCCTTGACTTGAAAGGGCTGTAAAGCAGGCCCCAAAGTAAGCACTGGTATCTTTGATCCATTATGAACAATAGTAAAGAACAGAAATTCCCGTTTTCATGGGCTGAGCTGCTTCTAACAATCGCATCCCAGTGTGGCAATCAAAAACAGCTGTCTCTAAAGCTTCTTTGTAGGTTAACTTCTTCTTTGTTTTGGGGCATGTTAAAAATTTAAAATACGATTTTTCATCTTTCATCTTTGTAGCTGTGACAGCATCAATAATACCATTCTTAATTGCATCTTCCATCGTTAATCTGCAGTGAGACTTTGGATCTATCAACCCACCAGTCAAGAACTGATACTCCAGGCAGCGCATACCCATTTCTTTGTCTATGGCATTTACATTCATGGCTTCAATAGCTGACATCACTGTGTTTCTTACAGGGTGAATGATCCCAGTAAAAATCAGTTCACACTGCTGAATTTGCTTGGCACAAGCATCATCTATTAACTCCCTTTGCAAAGCTTCTGAAACACTGTACCTTTTCCCAGTAAATGGATCAATTATGCCTCCTGTACTAACCTGAGCTTCAAGGCACCGGAGGGCAGTAACTCTATCTACCAAGTTTTTGCGTGAGGCTTTTAAAACTGGAATTCTTTCATTGGTTTCAGAAAGCCAGAAGCCTGCAATAGGACTGTTTAAATCTTTATTTGGCTGTGAACTGGTAACTAAAACATCCCCAAACTCATTAGCCGTGATTAAACCCTCCTTATAATTATTGACTAATGCTCTGCTAATTCTACCCTGATTTAAGGCCTCCTCAATATTAAACTGTATGCCAGTTTTAAGATCTGTAAGCAAAAGGAAAGAATTCCCATCAGAGTCAAAACATGTAGATTCCTTCCAATCAAATTCCCTTTTGGAGAGTTCAAGATATGTAGCTTTATCGATACAGGTTTTTTTATAAGCCTCATATGAAGTCATTTCTGCTCCTCTTTTGATGTCTACTACAGAAATTTTATGACTTTGTTCTGCTGAAGGGCTGCTTATTTTCCTCTCACCAACTGGAAGAAGAAAGCATTTACTACTTACACTAAACAAACACATTTTCAACAAATCACGATAGTACATAGCTTCCCTGTTATTCGGATTGTGAAAACATTTTGAATTACTGGATGGTTCATATAAAAATTTTAGAATTGTGTTACTGAGCAAGCCAAGCTGCACAGCAGTTTCTGGGGTTACACGAACACTTCTCACAGGATCAATGACACCTCCACTTGCAATCTGAGCCTCAAGAATGTTTTTACCTTTTTGCCTTTCTAGGAGCCGAGCTTCCATAGCCTGATACACGGAGATTATTTTCTTAGAACAGCGATAACCCAAAACAGCTTTTTCTGCCTCAAGCAGCCTACTCTTGAATTCATTATCTGCAAGACCTCTAAGGACTGAATCATCAACAGAGAATTTCTGACCTGTTGTGGGATCAATGATGAAACCAGTAGCTGCTTGGGCTTCTAGAAATGCTAACGCCAATGCTTTTCCTATGATTTTTCTCTTTGCTGCTAAAGCAAAAGAGAGTATCTCCTTGCTGGATTCAAGGTACAGCCCAGCTATAGCTGTAGGTTTAGTTAAAAATTTTTCAAGACTTTTCTGAATGTCATCAGTAGTTTTCTGCCCTGAACAGAGCTGCTCAGCTGTGAGCCTGTCAAGTAGTTTAACTTCAACCAACTGCCTGGCAGTTACATCATGTCGGAGACCTTGAAATTTAATATCATCATATTCCTTTGCAAAATATTCCAACTGTGTAGCATCATCAACAGTTTTCAAAATCTCTTCCCCCTTTGCAATGTCTTCTCTCCTAAACCCTTCGGATGTTTTGCATCCCTCAAACATTCTCTCTTCATTATCAAAACGCTTGTCATTCTCTTGGTTTAGTGTTGTGACTTCAACATGCATGTCATACTGCTTGCTCTTCGCTATCTGTAAATAGGAATTTTTTGACAAAGTGAGAATTACATCTGCAGAACTATGCTATGCATAATTCACTCTTAAATCCACCACCAGAGAAACAAAAGGGAGAATCTGAATTTAAGTCAGAAATAAGAAAGGAGAATTAGCATTGGAGAGCAGGGAAATATAGATAGCTAGAGTTTTAAAGTGCATTTAACATTTCAAATGTTTATTCAGTAACAGGAATGTGAAAAGACCCAGCAATAATAACTGTTGTACACTACTTCATTAACTTAGTATTGTTAAACAAAGGTTATTTTTACCAACAATGACAGCAGTGTATGTGAATGCCTATTTCCATTACAAACTCTTAAAGTAATATTTAATATCAAAAAATCCTGCCACAAAGTTCTTCTAATGAAAAGGACACCAGAATGAAGAGGTTCCCTTCACCAAGACAAGAACATAAGGAACATCAGAGAAAATACACAATAGCAATGAAGCATATCTAAAACCAACCAACCAGACAGAATAGTAAAAACCAGCACTAGGAAAGCAAACCTGCACAAAACGTAGTGTATACCTCCAAGGGATGCTGTTTTACAACTCCTAATTCATGCTTCATGTCTTCTCCATGTCTGATACTTTGTCTGGAATTGTACAAGCTCCTATTTCTCAATGTGTCCCTTTCAGATGTTCCAGAGATTTGGCTTGTTTTATCAAAAGTTATCTGGAACTGCGTACTTGTTTGAGAAACAAACTCTGTAAAAGATTGTGAGCTTGAATCTTCTAGTGACTGGTTTATGCTTGACATCTGGAACTGTACTTCTCTTGGTATTGTATCATCAGTACTCACATATAATGTATTTTCTTCTACTTGATCAGATTTAAAACCTGATCTCTCCTGGTTTTGCCTTAACAAAGGTGAGTTAGGTTTTGCATGTGGAGGAAGTTGCTCAAATTCTCTAGCTGTGGTGTCACTCATGTAATTTAAATAATTCCCCTTTCTCTCACAGTTCAATTTAAATCCAGAATCTTGGAATGTACTATTATGCTGAACTTCATTTTGAAACCTGTGTTCATTCTCCTTGACCTGCACATCCATTTTCTGTTTCAAGCTTTCAACTGTGCGCTTCTGCACTTCCAATTCTTCCTCAAGTTTCCTGCACTTCTGGTGATAGTCCATTTCAGCCTGCTTCCCTTGCTGCAGTTGTTCAAGACTTTTTTTAAGCCTTTCTTGCAGCTCTTCCATTTGCATCTTGTACATCACAATGTTTTCCTCAGCCATATGTTTTTCCTGCTGAAGAGCAATATATTCTAATTTTATGCCAGAAACATCCTTTTCTTTGATGCTATGGGATTCCAGTAATTTTTCAACTTTTTTCCTAAATTCCTCTGCAGAGTGTTTAAACTTAATGGACTCTTCCTGGAATAGAACCATCTTCTTGTGTGCCATTTGTTCATCCAGAGTCTTCTGATGGAGTTCATCCTGTAACATTTTAAATTTACTACTTAGCTCTTGAATATGACCTTGCTGTAGTTGTATCTTTTGCTCATGCATTCTCTTTTCCATAGTTAAAGCAAGAATTTGGGAATTTAGATTTTTAACTTCTCGGTCAATGCTTATGGTGGAAGCACTTTGTTTATCGCATTTTTGCTTATATTGACTTGCTAAGTCTTTTGTTTTTGCCAGATCAGCTTCCAGGCTTTTGATTTTACACATGAATTCTTGCTCAATAATTGTTTGCTTGTGCAACTGTTCATTTGTTGTACGCAGTTGGTCTTTGAATCCATCTGCTAGGTTTTTTAATTCATCATTTTTCTTCTGTATACTTTGCTTTTCCAAAGTGACCTTCTCTGATTCAGACTGAATTTGCTTCATCAGCATTTTTGTTTCAGTATTCCATTTATTAAGGTCCTCTATCTTTTGTTTCAGTATTTCTGACATCTGATTACTTTTGGCTAATTCATTCTTCAGCATCTGAATTTCCAGGTGGTATTCTTTCTCTGCTTTTGTTTTTTGAAGGAACTGTTCCTGAATTTTGTTATATTGGTCTTGAAGATTGTTTGTTTTTCCTTTGCATGACTGTGTTCTGTGTTCAGCTGCCATTTTCTCTTTTTGAAGTGAACTGATCTGGGAATTTAAATGTCTGATAGTGATTTCAGCTTTTGCATGTGATCTAGTTAATTCCTCAACTTCTCTTTTTAACTGTGTCTTTTCGTGCTGAACAGATTTCAGCTCCTCTTCATAGTTCATCTTAATTTTCTTAAGATCTGTAGCTTCTTGCATCACCTCTTCAGCTTTATCTGAGGTTCTATGCAGCTGCCTGTCCAGTTCTTTCAACCTTCGCAAATATCCCTGCTCTGCTTGGTCTTTTTCCTCCAACTTAATTTTTAGGCATTTAAGTTCACTACTGACTTTATCTAGCTTTTCTTTTAATAGACGAGACTTCTCTTCTGTTGATGATTTTTGAAGCTCAGTTTCATTCAGTTCATGTTTCAGGTCTTTAATCATTTTATCAGCTTTTTTGTTAGCAAGGGTTAGCTCATCTGTTTTCTTTTTAAGCTCTTCTATTTTTTTGGCCTCTAGTTTCTTCTGAAAGCTTGAAAGTTCAGAATCAGCCCTACAGTGGCTGCCTTGCCCAGACATGAAAACTGGCAGGGAATTTTCTCTAGTAACAGAGCACTTGCCTTCAACAACCTTCCTTCTGGCTTCAGTTTTCTCTTGAAGCATTATTTCTGATAGATTCCCTTTAAATTCTAGATCTTGTTCCATTTGCTTTATCAGTACCATGAGGTTTTCCTCCCCTTCTGTTTTTTTCTTCAGCTCCTCCATTAAGGTTTTTTTTTGTTGCTCTAAATCATTAAGATTATTAACTCTTCTTCTTAGATGCTCTTCAAGATTTCTTCTGGTCAAGGTGCTTTCTTCTACTTGATTTCGTAAAGCACGGAGGTTTTCTTCCAGTATATTTCTTTGACTCTCTGCCTGAAAAATGAACTGCCTTACACAGTCCAACTCCCTCTCTGCATCTGCTTTCTCTTTCTTAATGCTCTCTAGATCTACACGACATTGCTTTGCCTCTTGCTCAGCCTTGGTCTTCTGGAGACAGACCTCTTCCATGTCCTTCTGCTGCTTCTTCCTCTCCTTTTCTGCAGCTTCCTTCAGTTTAGGGAGCTCCTGTTCCACTTGGAATTTTTGTTTCTTTGTATCCTCCAACATCTCCTCAAGTGTTTTTACCTTTCCCAGGAGTTTTTTGTTCTCATCAATTGTGCTATTTTGCTGTGCCATGAGATCTGAATATGCCTCACGAACTGATGCTTCCTTATTCCTTAAAATCTGTGAAAGAATGAGATAAGTTGGAATATACTTTATGTAATACAACACGTGAAACAGCTTAGGTTCTTTGAAAAGCAGAGAGGAAAATACTTACTCAGATATATACCGTACATCCAGAAAGCAGAGCAAGCATCTCCCACCACCATCACCTTCTCTTGAGTCAGTGAGCTTCAGGAAGTTGCCATTAGCCAGATACTAAACCCTTCATAAAACAAAGAAGTCCCAAAGCCTCTTACTTCAGCCAGATGCCCCTTAGCGGTAAAGCAGCATCAAATAACAGCTTGCATATGCTTTTTTTCCAAACAGATGGATAGAGCAAACATCACCAAGGAGGAAGCGACCCATCATTTCAGGATCAGTTCAGTAGGAGCAGCAAGAAGGATTTTATGCTTGCAAGCACAAGTAACACAAGAGAAGTTTGTAAATTCTTTCCAAGAAAATAAACAGATAGAGTTAAGATGCATCAGCTCCAGAGAAAGAAATAGACCCCAGTACATGTATTCTCTTTTGCATGCTCCACACTGGTAAGGAACATGCCTTTTCTGCAACATAGACACAATTAGAGGTATAAACATGGTAATTAGGAAAATCCTAGTGAAAACTAAATGGCTTATACTATCTGTATGTTGGCAGATCAAGGGACACTCTTATAAGCAAGATGTGTACTCACTAGTAATAAATATGGTTGAAACCATACATACCTTCTCTTCACTATTACAGCTTTTGCTACCCAGTGTAAGAACACTCCTGTAATTCCTATGATCATACAAACATGGTGTGAAGGGTAATAATAGCAACAAATTAAAAAATGTTGATTTGGTTCAAAATTACCAGATATGCCTAATTTTTCATACAGCATATGAAAATTATTGCCTAAAAGGCTAATGCAAAGGCAGCTTCTTCAGTTATTCTGCATATTTCCCATGTCATAATTCTGTTCTGAACAGATCCCAACAGATGCAAAACATATACATTGATTTCTTATCAGATCTCTTTTTAAGCTCCTATAGACACAAAATATAATGCATTATGCTTGAAAAAGAAGAACTGAAAACAAATACAGTCACAGACTCTATCTTATTCCATTGACACGGCTGAGCATCAGCTGGGTGGAGAAAAGGATGGACTAAAAAATGCAAGCCTCTCAAAATGCAAATTAATAAGTATCATAAGCATATTAATTGTTTGAATTATGTTCAATCAGCTTTAAATCACCTGACCTTAATATATCTTGTGATTCAAATGTTGATTTTTGATTGATTTTGAATAATATTTTAATTAACTGTTCCATTTGCATTGCATAAAAACTCAGGTACCTTTGTAATAGTTGTGCTCCTTTTCTCTTCATTAGCCTTGTCTGGCTTTTTTTGCATTTCTTTTTTTCCAAGTGAGGCTTTTTTCCCTGTTTTTTCACTTAGCACTTTCTGGAGTTCAGAGTTTTTCTCAGGTACCTCTGTGCTATGATCCTTACCTCTCCTGTCCATTTCTGCAACTAGTAATAAATGCTTACATTTCTGACCCTTTTTTAACTTGTCTTCTTCATTCTGCTTTTTCCTGCTTACAATTAAGTTGTCCAAACCACATGTTCTACCCTGTGATATTTTCTTCTCACTTACTTTCTCATCATGACTCAAAACGGTTTCTGCTGATCCACATTCTGATAAAGGAAAACAATCCTCTGAAACAATTTCTGATAGGGCTCTGTTTGCATTTAAATGACCACTATTTCCTAATAATTCTGTTAAACTTTGATCACACTTTACTGGTGACACTTCAAATTCAGAGACTTTTGCTCCATACTGACTCTCTGAAATATTTCTTGAAGAAACAGACAAACTTTCTGGCATTGTACTCTCAGCTTCATTTGGATTTAAATTTGCTTCTTCCAGAATTTTGGTTTCTGCCATGAAGTAACTTTCATCCAGAGATGCTCTCTGCACTTCATTTGTATCCCTTTCAGTAGTCCCAGAAATGCCTGGATTGCTCACAGGTTGCAAGTTTGTTTTTTCACCTCCATTGTGCACTGCCAGACCTCTGAAAGAGGATGCAGCTTTCTCTAAAGCTATTGCATCTCCTACACCTAAAAGAGAATCACTTTTTTCACCACACTTGTGAAACTCTCTGTCTCTACACTGTAAAGTATTATGGCCATTATTAAAGCTATGTTCTTTAAACTGATAATCAAAATGAGGTCTTGCTGAAAAATACTTCTGCCTACGCAGGCTGATATCCAGAGAAAGCTTTCCAGTTTGTGGAGTAACTTCACCTTTCTTCACTGGTAGCTCAAAATTAGTTTCTGACTGCATCTCACATTCTTCCTTTGTTGGAACATCATTCCCTGCCTTTCTTGAACATTTCTTTCTTGTGTTTTTTTGTAACATTTCTGCTTCATGCCACTTCTTCAATACCCTCTTTGTTTTCTGTTTTGCTCCATTAACTATTTGCTCATTTACCACTTCACCAGGATCACTATTCATACACAAACATACCTCAGCTGAAGCAAAAGAATCTTTGCTGCTATTTTCTTCTTCTATCCTTTGATTACCAAAACTGACTAAATTCTCTTGCTCTGTAGTTAGCTTATTTTCTCTGTTGCCATTAATGCTAGTTTCTTGACTGAAATACAAAAGTTGCTTTAACGTTTTATCTGTTTTGACTTTACCATATCTGTCTAGATACAATTTTCTTCTCTGTATTGCAAATTTATTTTCTCTGTGTTTAGGTTTACTGGAAGAGTTCTCTTTCTCCAAATTTTTCACATCCATCATATTTTCATTAGGTGTATTCTCCTCTGTGAATTCAACAGCTTCATTACATCTCAAAAGTTGAAAAGCTTCAGTTGACTTCAGAGATTGCTGGAGTTCACTCTCCTCTGGTGAGCTCTGAGCATGACAGCACATGTATTACACTAAGATTTGATTAAAAAGATCTTATTTTTTACTCAATTCTGTGCATTCTTAATGCTATTACTGACAGTCAGGAAGAAAGAGTGGCATGTAAGAAAATCTTGGAATGATCACAGACTTCAGAGGTCTTATACCAGAAGAAAGAAAATTACCATTCCTCCTTTGGAAAGGGTTCATTACCCCGATTACAGAGACAAAGCCAATCAAACCACTTTGAGAATGAAAATTCACATCTATGAAGCTATCAAAAATTTGAACATGGGAGAACGAAGATGGGGTGTGACTGATAGCTAAGAAAGCAGTACATATGCTTTTGAAGAACGTGAAGCCTATTAGCATTTATGTGTTTCTTATTACTTATTCTCTTATTTCAATTCTGTTTCCTTTTCTGTCCTTGTTATCATTAGCATTATTAGTCATACTCAATCCGCATTTTAATATCTCCTTATCAATAAACATTATCTATTTCCATCCGTATGCTCCACCACTTCATGACACACAAAGATACATGCTGTTAGTATCACAGTTTGTGTAGAGATAATTAACAGCAAGAAAAGCCTACACCAGAATTACACAATACCAATTTAAGAAATCTGATTTGTTTTTTCAGTAATTACAACTATTTCATGTACATTACATAGCAGTACATGTAATATAGGCACAATTAACTACAGGACTATATTTAATATGAGCATTATCTTACAGATTTGCACTCTGTATATTTTTAAAACACTGTAGTACTTGAAGAATGACTATGCAATCTCATTCAGAGACTGACTACTTTGAAGAAGGTAAAGAATTTAAAAGTTTGGGGTTTTTTTTCAGAATTATCTGGAAGGTTGATTCCACAGCAAAAATACTCATATATTTTGAGTAATTTTTCAGATCAATTTCAGTAACCCTACTCTTGTCATTAAGATTCAACACTAAGCATGCATAAAATGTTTGACAAGGGATCGACGCAGCACAAAGTTAGAAGGAAAAAAAAGCAAACAAACATGGCAAAGAAGCTTAAGAAATTAATTAGGCATGCATCATATCTCCCTGATTAAAGAATTCCCCTATACATTATTAAGTAGACCAGAATGCATACTACAGAATATCAAGGAGTAAATAAGATATCAACAGTGCATGCACACAAAGTTTGCCCTCCTTTTAATGTCTGCGTTGATCCAAAAGATCAAACTCTAAAATTTAAGTGTCCTGTGGGTATCTACATATTCAGAATATGATCCTTCTAGCTGGAAGAACTGGTAAAATGTATGGATGGTACATGATTTTATCTGAATCATCATGGTGTAATTTAACAGTCCTACATTCTTGTATTCCTGTGAATAATTCCAATGGGTTTATCAGTCTTTGTTTGCCTAGCTGTATTTTTTGCTGGGTTGGATGTCAAGAAAAGACCTACCTCTTCTTCTTCCAGCCTTTTCAAAGAATCACCAGCAAACTTAATGTACTGGCTCATCAGGGTCACCAAGGCAGTGTAACGAGCCCGTAAATCCATGAACTGAAGAGAAACAAGGAGAGAGGAGGGATGAAAGGGAAGAGAAAGGGAAACATTAATCATGAAATAAGTACAAAACAGTATTCTAGCACCTATCCCTATTTTGATTCCAAAATCCTGATCGTGGAATCCAACATTCTAATTTTGATTCTAAAAATTAACATCCTGAATGCATCAGCAGGATGCACTGGGACCAAGAAATTCTAAGCATACGTAGAGGAAATCCATAAGGAGAAGAAATAGAAGATGATGCTTCAACTTCTCAGTAACTCAACTCTTCTCCCTTGTAAGAACAGGTTACAAGAGGGACAAGCAGTAATGGTCACAATTCCTCTCCCCAACAGCAGAAGACAGATTTCTCTTTCCCACATAAATGAGACTGATTCTCCTTGGAATCTGTCCAGGTGTTGAAATCTGCTATGCTTTACCAATGTAAACACTTGTTTACTCTCATCATGATCCACCTCAGAGGTGGTTCTAAACAGCTTTACTGAGTTACATTTCTCATGAAGTACTTTATAATTAGGTGGAATTTTGTTCATCAGCAACAATATACCATGTCATTATCTAAATAATTACCTATTGCATATTTATTGCCCAATAAATCTCTATAGAGAAAAAATAATCTTGCTTGGGTCAGCCCGTTTCATCATTACTAAACCCTAAATACCACTCTAGTGTTTATTTTGTTTTAAGCCAAGAGTCAAAAAACCATGTCAATCTGAAGTAAAGAAATCCATTTACCTCTTGAATAATGAAGTCTGATGAGCTTTGCATTCTTCGGCGTCTCACTGGAGATTTTTGTTGTGAGTCAACCATAGCTCTGTAAGTCATACTCTGCAACTCGTAGTCCTGTAAAAAGAGAAAATACACAAAATGGTGGGCATTCCACATGACACTGGCACTAAAAATAAGAATTCTAAGTATAACATTATTTACCTTCACAGCAGCTGAATATTGTTCTGCATACTTCTGGCATTCATCTATTTTGCTTTGTTTCATTTCAATCTCAGAAACCAGCATCTGGAAAATATGAATCTACATCTTCATCTTAGAAGTTATTTTTGTTACTTTTATGTTTATCTAACATCATGACATTTACATGATACGCTCATTTTCATGTATGTACAAGTAATTACCTTCTGTAGCCCTTTGTCAAGCTTACAGAAGCTTTGTCAGGCTTACAGAATTAGAAGAAAAAATTAGCTGGTGAAGGAACTTACAAAGAAATTAGGAATATACCTCTTCATGCCTATAATTTGTTATTCTGTCTCTTATTTAAATAGCATTTCTTTCTTGCACCAGAGAGTTACTGAATTTAGCTCTGGCTCCAGGAAGATATTTTTATGTCCATAACTATCAAGAGCAGTACTGAATAAAAAAAATTAAGTCATAAAGAGAGGCTAGATTTGTAGGCACACTCTAAGGTTTTTCTCTTGAAGATATGAAGATCAAAATAACCTAATCTATAAAATGGCTATAATCTTTGATGGATACATTAAAAATGTTAGCTGCACTGTAAACGTAAAAACATAAACGCTGATTATCATATGAAATTTTATAATAAGCCCTTTCAATTAAGAATTAAGATTACTATGACTGGATTCAACAGATGCTTTAATTATTTTTCAGTGATTAAAGCAGTGCTTTCCTCCAGCAAGATTCCTTTCATACCTTATGTTGGTTGAGCTGTTTAGCCAATGCTTTGCTATTTTCAGGATGGATTTCTTGAATCTTTCGCTGAGTATCTTCCATTTGTTGAATCCATGTATCCAAAGAATTGTAAGTATCTTTGTAATACTTCAGAGATTTATTAATTCCTTCTAAGTCACGCAACCTGATTTTATTTTAGAACATATGCCAAAGGAGAGAGGATGAATACAAGAGATAAAAAGTACAATGTTAAGTCACATTCATCTTTAAAGGCTTTGGATGCTTTAGCTCTGTGTATTGCTCACATTATGAACATACTAAACACTCACTTATCAGTAACTTAATCTCTCAAACATCAAGATTACCAGCTTGAAGAAACCTCTTTATTTGTCATAAATGATATCAAGATTACATTCTACTAGAGCTAAAAAATTTAGCTCACTCGTTAGTGAGCTAAACTGCTTGAAACCGTGAGCACAGGAATCCACAAGCAAAGAGGGCTCTAGAGCAGCAATTAATTCTGTTACAAGAAATCAGACTATTGAAAGTGGTTTCCATACTATTGAGAACACTGACAATTTTACTTCATGATCCTCACACTTCAAAGATCATCCAAATACAACTAATCCAAACCACCACATGACTGGAAAAACTTGCCTATTTAACAACTTTATAGTCTGTTTTGGAATAAATGTTTTGAATCACACTAGTGGTGCTCCCAAAATGGCAAAAAGAGACAGAAAAAGAGCAAGCAAAGGAAACAACATTGCTCAGGTTTCATACTTAAACATGCTTTAAAATAATAGCCATGAAAAAGATAAAGGTTCATGATAACTGCAGCCAATATTTGTACATATTTTTCATATAATGATCATCAGTGTCAAGCTGCTAGGAAGCAGCAGAGACAACATCTGCAGAAAGAAGCTTGTTTATAGCTATGTGCTGCAACTACCACAATCTGTCCTATTTACACTAGAAGATAGTTTTTTTCCAGCATGTGTTAATCAGGATAAGGCCAGGTGAGGAGAACATGTGGTTTGTATTTGCCCTCTGAAGAAATAAGCACATTTTAGTACCTCATAAAAATACTAGTTTGTCATTTAAATGCTGTCACTCCACCAGACAAATTAAAATCTGAGGTGGATTTAAAGTGTGCCATTCTGTAGTCAGCTTTACATGAGTCAGCTTTTGCCATCCACTCTTTCAATATCTAGCGTTAATGACAAGTGAATAACTTCAGTCTTGCACCTGTATGAATATGTGCCCCTTTAAAAATGTGAATGCTTGTGTGAAGTTTTACAGGAAAAGCACTTTCAATACTCTTTCTCACGTCAGCTATAATGACAAAGTATATTTTAAAGAAAATAAATTCAGGCTCCCTTAACTTGCCTATACTTTTTCCTTCAGTCTCCTTCAGTTTTGTCTCCTTCCCAGGAAACAGAACTATAGAGACTGAAGGGAAAAATATTTCCAGGAATGTCATCATATGGACATCCCCTTCAGAATTACGGGGAGGTGTATTCTGCTGTATCTGCAGACAATCTCAAATATTTTCTAATAATAATACTGAAGGGCTGAATTTAGAGCAAAATCTCAATTGGATATTGAGACCCCATGAAAACAGCTGCACATCAGAAGAAAATACTGGCAATTCAAAAGTTATTGTGAAAAAATTATCCCTACAGTCAGTGGAAGCTATGGACTCCCAGACTTGTGTTATTAAAACCAGTTAACATGAATCCAGTTATAAGGAATGAGTCAGCTCATCAGTTTAGCCTGTCAGAACTAATTATGTGGAGAAACAGATGGTATTCCCATAGCACAGCAAGATATTTCTCCAGGCTATTTTGGAAAGTAAAAAGACTATTTATTTCTACTGTGTCTCAGGAAGTTGTAAGCAAAGTTTGTATACCCTGTTAACCTTTTGCTGCTCAACCTTTTCTGTGGAAAAGTAAGACAATGTTCTCAACACCAGAAAATGTAAGAATCCTTGATCTTGGCACTTTCTACAAATAATTCAGGAAATCATTCAGATCTATTCAGATCTATTCCCCTCAGAAGCAACAAACCCAGCATAAAATATGAACTGATTATGAAAAAAAGGTTAGATGAACCTGTTTTCAATCTGAGCATGAATGTTTTGCCACCTCTCAGCCAACTGATCAGCTTTTTCTTTATGCCAGTCAAAGTCAAGATCACGTTCCTTGTGCATTTTAAACATCTGATCACTGATCATCTTCGCCTTCTGGAGTTCATCCTCTAAGGCATGGAACACTTGTCTTTTCTCATCTACTTCAGATCTCCATTGCTAGTAGGCAATAAATGACATTGTAAATATTTTTTCAATTATGACACTATATTATAAATTAGCATTTTATATGAGTAAAATGTATAAATGAAAAATGTTGAAATTAACATTTACCTTCTTAAACAGTGGAATGTCACTAGAATGCTTCTGAAGCAACTGATTAGAATAATTCAGCAATTCATAGCTAAGTAACAGCATCCCCCACAACACATACATAAAAACAGAGACAGCAAATTAATCATATCTTATGAACTACAGCCTTAAAAAAAAACCTCAGGGAGGTGTCAATCCTTCTATGCAAAAAAGAAAAATAGAAGCTGTCATTTTCTCTGAGTTGTCAGTTCTAAAACAGACTTCCCTCCAAATACGCAAGTGAACTTTTGATATACTGCACAGTACAAGTGTAACCAAGACAGGTGTTGTAAGGCAAATTATTTTCTTGCGTTTTTTTGATTTGCCCATGAGAAGGTAACAGCCAACTCTTACCTTTAATGTACCCATGAGATTTTCAATGTTGTTTTTGTCAGCTGTCACTGCCTCTTCTTCACACAACTTAGTCTCATAGCGTTTTACTAATGCTTCTGCCTCTTGGGTGTTCCTCAGCACCAAATTTACAGTTTTTAATCTGCAAAATAGTAATCTTCTGTTAACTGAACCATCACTAACAATACTCAACACATTTGTATTTTTCAGCATTTTCAAGTCACAGGGCAACTCTTTATATAATGTTAAAAATATTTCTTTTACCAGTACTATTCATATTGATGTATTTATTTTTATGAGAAAACTGTAAACTAAAACACATGTAATGGGAGATGACCTATTACATACTTATCTATGTAAATGGAAGACATGGAATAAACTTGGTTCATGTTCTGAATAACAACACTGAGTTCAGAACGCAGAGTAGGGACTGAAGGCGAACCAGCAGCTTGACTGAAAAACTCCTCGCATTTATCTGTGATGACTCTCAGGTCATCCTTCAGTCGATCCAGTTCTTCTTTCAGTTTCTGTAAAATGAAAGATAATTGACAGATGGTTTATTCTACATCTACCACATGTATACTCTAAATATCATTCTGAATACAGGTCCACTCTCCTTTGCTTGTTTTATGATGATGTTTTAAGAAATCTTTAAAAATAACATATGCATAAGAGAGAAACCAATCATGTAATGGCCTATTTTATCTTATAAAGACAAGCTTTATCTTTGACTTCCGTCTTTTCAAAGTGCAAAGTTTCCCAGCTACACTCAAAATATTTTGACATCTTTATTCTTAAAATAAAACTCTTCTCCAACATAAGACAGTTTTTCTCTAAGTCCCACCTCTTGCTCCAAAATCCTAGGCACGCTTTCCTCAGGATCATCCCTTTCCACTGGGGTTCGGATCTGCCGTATTAACCTCTCCTCACAACTCTCCAGCTGAAGCCTTATATTTCTAACTTCAGAGATGTATAGATTGTAAATAGATTCTTCCTGCTCCTCTGTTGAAAAATAACAACAAGGCAGATGTTTGCAAACAGTCATCATATCATTTCAACCTTATTTTCCTACAAAACATTTATAAAGTCACCATTCCACAGGTCTTTGACTGCCTGAAACCCCATCGGTTTCCATTTAAATTTTGTCTCTAAGGATAATTTTAGGAACCTTTAATTTCAGTTATTATTAGATCACCTCCTCAAAAGTGAAGAATTAGCTTGCATCTCTGACCATCCGTTCCAGGCACAAGCACCATCCTTTACAGACACTGCTAAATTTAGTGGCTGACTTTTCAGTCAGATTACTTCAGGCACAATACTACAGTATATTTCCATGATTTTGAGGTTTTTTCTCTTAAATCCTCTCTTTCAGATGCACAGGGGATCCTTCCTTAAGTGTAGTGAACTACACTGATGCAGTAATCAGTTTGCACTAGTATTTCCTGAAGTCATTACCTACTTGACAGTGAATCAGAGCAGATTAAGCTTTCTGTTCTTACTGTATTTAAAAACAGAACCATGTGAGTAGTAACTACGGCATTCTATGGAACTAAGAATATATGCAGGATATTTTACTTGCCTTAACAATGTGAAAAAAGTACTAATTCTGATACAAATTCAACCAAGTAATCAAGTTGCATTTCCAACACTTAAAAGTAACTAACCAAAACAGTGAGCTGTAGAGAACAGAATAAACTCCTGGGCATATTTTTTTTTGTAGCACTCTGTATATTAAGTAATGCATCTGTATTTCTATGCAGCCTAACATACAAAGTTAAAAAACTATAGAGCTTCTGTGCAGTGCAATTGTGCACACTGATAAAATGATGACATTATTGTTCAGACAAACATTAACAACATCAGCATGATCAAATGTATAAAGCTTGTATTCAGAGACAGAAGTTTTATCAAGAACTACATTCCCAAGAGGGAATGTTACTATTTTTCTCAGTGGTTTTACCTCTTTCTGCAGATTTCAGAAGCTCTTCATAGTATTGCTTGCAAACATTAACTTCCCTTTCCAACTGGGCTGTATCAGAGCTTGTGAAGATTTTGGACTTCTGGCTATCTTTCACAAAATCCTCAAAGTGGGACTGCAGACTGCTTAGAACTTGCTGATGTTCACCTGGCAACATCGTCTTTATCTGCACCAGAGTATAAATCCAAGGCAAGGTCAGCAGTGATAAATTACACACCCTCTAATGATTTTAATCAAAAAGCCATATTGACCATTTACTAACATAGGAAAGTCAAAGAATCAAGGTTCTGAAAGCCTCTTGCTCCTTGGTTGTCTACTCGTAGCAGTGTAAAAGCTGATAGTTTACAGTCATTATAAAATCCTATTTCATTTTTTATGCTAGTAACTGGTTGTTACTGGTATTAAAGACAATCCCACATCAGACGCTATCTCTCCACTTAATGCCACATAGCAACAAAAGGAAGTCAGCATGAGTCTCGGAAGCAGGGATACTTAATTATCTGATTCCCTTCCTCTCAATGGCAACAGTGGGGAATTAGGAGTGAAACTGTCCTTTTGGGTATTACAAATATTATTGCATCAATTTGTAAATAGATGTAGACCAACATTGTTTAATAAACACCGTGGTGCATAATTCAGCAATCTCACACACTATTACATCCAGAATAGTATTTTGATCTATATCACTATTTCATTTCTGACAAATTGATCCTAATTAGCTATTTAGCATTTCAAGTTACAGATACATTTAAGAATGGAAAAATACACATTACAGAGGAATGAGTATTAAGCTGCCTTCAGCTTGAATGACTAAATGTTGCTTCCCAGTTCTTCCATTGTTTGTACCAAGTTGCAGCCCTAAGCTAATAAGGATGTTTTCACTGATATTAACATTAGCCTAACAAAGCAAATCTCCCCAGATACCTTCAATATAAATGCAGTAATGAAGAATATTCCAGAAAAAAAATTAAGACTTAGTCAATGCTCAATTGCCTTTAAGAGATCCTGTCCCTCTGCTATCAGCCCAAAAGGGCTATGGGTAGTTTTCATAATACCATCCCTTTGCTTCTTCCTCAAATGCATGTGTGAAAAGGTGAATCAGATGAAGGCAGAACACTGCATGGCCACTGTCAGCTGCTCCCACAAGGAAGATGAAGATAGCTGCAAATAGTGGATTATACAGTATTTCTGGGAAGTGTAGTCTATGGCTGCCCATTGGCTGAGAGGTCCATACTAGCCACAGCACATACCGAGGCAACATTGCCAGCTCGAACAGCTTCAATTTCATTTGTCAGGTAATGCCAGGACACCACACTTTTCATGTTTAGATGGGAATCATGCCAAAGGGCCAGAACATTCTGAAATTGCTGTTCAATCCTGAAATACAAGAAGGTTCCAATTTTAGAACAAAGTAATGCAAAGAAAAGGGAAAAAGACTCTGCTGTTATTTTAACCAAGGCTTCACTGAAATTAATTTTAAAAGCAAATGGGTGGTTTTGTTTTGTCCCTACCTGTTGGCTGTATCTATTGCATCTTTGTTTGGTGGAGGAACCGTAAAGCATACAGATGGAACCATGGCCTCATTACCGCTTGGGCTAATGACTTTCCATTTAGCACGATGGGAGTTGTTTGCTAATACACACTCATCATCTTTGTAAATTGTTATCTAGTATTAACAGAAAAGCAGAATAATTTAATGAGTTAAGCATGACAAAATCCTTTTCCAAAGCACTTCTGCAAATGGTGTCAACAAATAAGCAGCCAAACAACAAAAATAATGTTTAACAAGAGGATTTGCTTTTGTTCACTAGGGTAGAAGTTTAGAGACTAGTGTTCTCCAGGTACATGGTAATTAATGAAAATACAGTTGTATTCTCACGTCTGTAACTGATTTGAGGAAATTCAAGTTTCTAACCTCAATTTGTCTATAGTCACAGATGGCTTTAATTGGGATGGATGTTTTGAGCACACATTCAGGGTTCCTTGGCTTCAGCTGAATTATTGCCTTTGCTCTCCCCACAAGGCCTACTACTGTGCTCTTATACTTCAAGAGTTGGTCTTTTTCTTCCTAAAGCAGTTAAGAAAAGAACACATTATAAGAGATAGCCAGAATCCAGTAATGCCATGCTCTTCTATTCCTTAAAAGTAACACATTTTACAAGAACAAAGTTTCTTTCCGAACTCGCATATGTGATGTTGTAGAGACCAGGAAGTAAATAGAACTCTATGTAAAGGCTATTACACATGGGCAAATGCAATTATTTAATTACAAGCTATCAAAAAAAAATCTTTTTGCATTTCTTCACTGCAAAGGAATAATTTTAATTTCTCTTTTTTATATCCAACTATAATCAACACATTTCTCCTTCAATTGTAACTCACTGTAACTAATGGCATTCTTAAATTCTTACCATAGACTCTTGGAAAAGGTCTTCCAGCCTGTGAAGACTGCTTGATCTATCACAACTATATTTTCGGTGTATGGTATCTTTCAAATTCTTTAAATATTCCATGGCTTCTTTGGCATCACTGAAAAACTAGATAAATAAGATAAATAACTGGATTACTTTTCAATATCCTAAAAACTATGCAAACTGCTACACTATGATGTTTTCTTGAAGTGCTGCCTTTTTAAAAAATTATTTTTTATAGTAGGTTGAAGAGGCCACAGTATTACACACCATCATTTATGATCTCCTGTCTAGTTTTTAAGAAAGCACACTTTGCAACATTAGTATTCTCAGTGCTATTTACATACAAAATTAGATCAGTAGTTACTGAACTTGAGTTACTGTTCCTGATATGGAAACATTTTTTGAAGTGATTCTTGCTTCCCTTGGAATATATGTTATATCTATATTTCACATTTACATACATATGTGAAAATACATATTTAATATATAAGCTAAACCAAACAAACTGTAGTAAAGTAGCTTCAAACTTCAACAAATGCACTGGAAAAAATATTTTGTGCAGGAGGGGAAGTGAGCTGCCACACTTGGCAGTGCTGTGTGGGCATCTGCACCTCCAAACCTGGGTCCTGGTTAAGCACACTTGGGTAGAATCCTCACTATATTCTGTCCCTGAAACCTCATTTCTCGAATCCAGGATGCTCATTTCTTGCCCCTACCACTGGGAGCCAAAATGGCTCAAGTTTGTCTTTTGCAGGGTCCATTTCCTAGGTTTGGGCTCTCACGCCTCTCAGTCAAAATATACTTCATCCCTACATCATCCCCTTCCTCTTCAACCACACAACCAACCCAGAACACACTAAGGATTAATTTAAGTATTTTAAAATAATTGTTTTTTTAAAAAACAAGCAAACAAAAATTAAATCATCATGCATGTAATTCTGTACTGCACCATTTGCAGAGTATGTAAATGGGCAGTAGCCAGAAAGGTATTTCATTGGTCATGTCTGCTCTTAGGTCACACTCTGCTCCACATATGAAAGACCACCCAGACTGTGTTGTAGCTTGACTGTCATTAACCACATTCCACTCTACATCATCCACTCCTTTCTCAGAGTCTCTACTTGCATAATTGCAGCTGCACCGTTACGAAAAAATGTTAGGCCAGATTTTCACCTGCTGTGAATTCTGTAGTGACACAGTGCAGGTGGGGAAACATTGCAGGAATGTGGCTCATCACCCAATGATTACACATGACAAATGTAAATTTTAAAACTACTGGAAGACAGCAACTACTGTCTTCAGTGGAGCTTTTTTTACTATGGTCCTAACCAAAAACATGTCCCATTCTTACCTCAAAATATGCAGCATTTTCTCTCAAATGTTGTTCAACACAGTGACAAAGCTGAAGAACCCAGCTCCACTGTGTCTGCATTGCAGCTCTGTAGGCCTGTAAGGGAGACAAAGACAAATTTAGGATTTGTAAGAGCACTCTAGCAAACAAACATTCAAACCCCACCTATTCACCCAGGAAAAGTATGCTGCAGCAAGGAACAGTCCAATTAGACATGAGTAAAGTCGTACTACTAAAGCATAGTCAAACATCAGAAGAAGCTGTGAAACACAGAGAAGCTGTGAAACCACCACATCCTTGGGCAAGTTCAGAATTCAGCCAAACAAAGCTCCAGCATTGCTTTAAGTAGGGGCTGAACCACACCTCCTGAGGTTCCCCCAATCTAACAGTTTATGACTGTTGCTCTATTTACTCATTAAAATAGCTCAATTTTTTCTTGTTGAAAAACCAGATATTAAACAATGAAATCACAATAAAAATTATTAATCAGGACTCGCTACTTGCTAATGCCCTACTCCAGTGATGTACTTACTGTATGCCTAGTGCTGCCAGTGGAGATGCACTGCTTGAGTGCTTAGCAGCAGAGGGTACTCTTGATTTTGTGAAATCAGCCAAAAGTCTCAATTTTTCAGTTCTCAGGGATTAAAAGGGAATTCAAACGAGTTTTTCCATTGGCTTAAATTAATTTTAAACTGATACATGAATACACTGATTCTTCTGTAGAAAGGGCATACTTTTTTTTTAATTTTATTTTTAAGTGCCCAATATAGTGCTATTGCAGACATCATAAACTGCATCATCACCTTCACTGCAATGGCCTGGTTTCATAATACATATCTTAAACATATTAATATCTTAATTATATTACACTGCTAAGGATCCATTAGAACAGCTAATACTTTTAATAAAATTCCCCACATCACATAAAAAGTAATTAATTATTCAAAGTAAACGTTATGAGAAGGAAGAGAGTTTTCTTCATGTCTCAAATTTATGTAGATATAAACTCACTGAGCTGAAGAATCACAAAAATCCATCCTCTCTGTTTTTTCATCTTAATTAATAAAACAGTTTTTCATAGTTTCCATTTTTGCCACCCATTGTTTCCCTTTGCTTTCTTCTTGATGATCTACAGGACAGGATGTTTTGCATTCTCCTTTGAAAACTTATTATGACCATACACAAGGTACAATAAATTTCCTGTGAACTGCTTACCTACAATACAGACACTGATTCAAACCTGGCAAATTACATCACGTGGTCAGATTTTTAATATCCAAACAAACTTCAAAATTCACTGACAAAGAAGTTATGAAACCAGCCCAAAACCACAATAGGAATCCATATGTACACTGACTAGAAAGGCTCTACTGAAATGTCTTTCAACACAAGAGAAACCACCTATACATTTTGCCTATACAATTTATACCAATAATTCTAGAAGCCACAAACATGATCAGAAACATCTGTACAGACGAACTCTAGAAAATTTAATTTTAGACTTTATGGAGATTTTATCTAAGTAATACAAGACATAACCATAAATTTAAAGACTTGTGTTTGCTTTATGAAAACTGGAAGATCAATACAACAGAGACCCCAATGAGTTGTCTCATTTTATTTCCTATGACTTAGCACTTCCCTTCTTTCCCCCCTTTTTTCTTAGGCCTATTAAATCACTAAAGTATTTTCTTGTTTACATGCTGTTTTTACCAACTTACCTCAATGGTTAGCCTGGCTGGGTGATTTTCAAGAAGCAACTGCTCAGCTATTTCTTGTACTGATTTAATAACTTCTTCTTTTTGATCAAGTTCTCTCATTAATTCCTTTTTTCCAGACAAAAAAAAAGACAGAAAAGTTTCAGAAAACTCTTAAATCCTGAAGGATAATATAATTATTCCCTCTGGATTATACCAGTAATACATACTGCATGGTATTCCTTTTTTCTTGTTATATTGGGGTTTCTTTCACTCCAGTCATAAGCAACTTCTTCCTCTTCTTTTTCATTCAGCCATATCAGCTCTCTAGTAGCACGAGACACAAAATCGTGAAGAGTATCTAGATGCTTTTCCTGCTTTCTAGATGTGTTCTTTATTATAAAGGAAAAAAAATGCAAAAATCAGAATGTAAAGATCATTCCTTATCAAAGATAGATGTATACTGAAAAGATGAATACCAAAGCTGTATAACTAACTCACCAAGAGTTTTGAATACTGACTCTCCAGCTTGTGCAATTTTTCTGTGTAACTGAGTTTAAGAGGTACAGTCATTTGGACCTGTATTTGATACATGAGGTCAAAAGACAAAACAAAAAGGTTAGATATATTAAACCATTAGACCTCCCAATTTCACAATATCTCATCTAGAGATCAGAAGTAAAAGTAAGATTGTGAAACCCAAATACAGTTCTAAAATTCAATTCTATAGGCCATCCAGTAAGAAAGTAATAAATAAAAGAATATGGTGCTTTACCTCACTCATTTTAGCTTCTTTAAGGCTAGATTCAAATTCCTCAATAGCTCCGTGGACGTTTTTGTGATTTTCTAAGTAGCTTTTAACACTTGGTAAATCTGAACCCCACTCTGCTCGATCAAGTTGAACCTTACATACAAGAAGGAAAAATTAGCCATGATCTGCAAGAATTAAATATAATAAATAAAAGTAGATTGTTTCTGTAGAGATTGCTACCTGCATTTCTTCCACCCAGCTGAGTAAGTCCTGGACAAATTTCATGTTCACCTCTTCTTCTGTTAAGTTCTGATCCACAAAAGCAGATCTCAGAAGAGGTTTTCTGATTTGCATCAGTTGGATTGTTTGCAGACTCCCACTGTCTGCTCCTGTCACATAGCTTTGAACTAACCGTGGTGGGATGCCTGCTGCATAAGAGGGAGTGAGGGCTGGTGTCAGTCTGGAAGCAAGACCTGATGAAAGGCCAGATGTTAAGCTGGGAGAAGTCAAAGAGGGTGTTAAGCCCTGGGTCTTTGCAGCACTTAATTCAGGGGTTAAGTTGGTTGCAAATCCTGAGTTTAAGCTTTCAGTTATGCCAGATATCATCAGATTTGTCTGCTCTGTTGTCAGTGCATGCCCCCTGCTGTACATAGAAGAACATTCAGTCCGTATGGCTATGAGCTCATCACGAAGTTTTGCAACTCTATAAACAGAAAATAAATAAGTAAATTAATTTATTTAATGAATGCTTATGATTAAGGCTCATTATGCTAATCTGAACAGCAATATAAAATCACATGATCTCTTACACCTCAATCGTATCTAAATGTCAATAAATAAGCATTTGGATCAGAAAGTATATGGTATGTCACCTTATATTTCTACAGATAACAGATGCAGAAATCAGTCAATAACCAGAAAATCAGCTTGGTATGTGCACCAGCATGCACCAAACACAACTTGAAGGAACAATCAGCAGAGCAGAAATCTTACAAGATAGCACACGTTGCAGCAGATCAAACACTTGCAGTTCACTGCCAAGGAGCAGTTTTGAGCTTGATCACACCCAGCTCAAGATGAATTCTGAAAAACTTTGGGGCCACTTCTTCATTGAATTGACTCATACTATTTAAATGCATCTTTCTGCAAAGACGGTACACATCTCCACGTATGAGCTAATGTTACCTCTCTTATTACCTGTTAAAGATATCTAGAGGCTATCACAAAAAATCTTGCTTCCATTTTTAAAATTAAAGTTAGTGAATTGTAAAAGCATTCCAGGTGCAATAAAACAAGCTAACATCTTTACACTCAGATATATAGTAATCATTAAACATTTAAGTCCCAGTGAATTACCCAGTTTCACCAATGCATACAAACTGCTCCTCCTGTGTGCAACAATATATGTGGGCACCAGAATAGTTGATAATCGTGATCTGGATACCCAGTGACAGACTGAGAAGTATATCCAAAAAGATTTGAAAAAATTTCCCAAGATGAATACCCATATTTGGGACATTTATTTATTCATATAAATACACTGTACCTTTGCACAATCTGGTCTGCCTGATAGTATTTTCCATCAATAAGGATTTGAGCATCAATCACTTGCTGGCGGAGAAGGTTCTCAGATTCAAGAAGGTAGCCAGCTAACTCTGCTTCATTTTGGAGCTGGAGCCCTGACTCTAATCGTTTGTTGTCCTGAATAAATAAGAGAAAACAATTAAGCTCTGCATCTAAATCAGAGAGAAGCAAGCTGTAAGAAATCCTAAGATTTTGCAAAAACTTCTTCCCATATTAAGACAACTGTAAAGAATTTTATCTAACTAGAGACTGAATAAAAATCTAACAGAACTCTGTGCAATTTCTGGTATTCCCCTGAAGCAACGCTAAATTAAAAATATCAGTACAACAATGAGCTATTAACTATGCACTAAAAAAATTCTAAAGGAATTTTTTTTTCTTTAAAGTAGTCTTGCCCCGTATTAAGTTCATGAACACAGACAACACCAACTGACTTACAGCTTGCAGAGCATTCCGGGCAAGTATGAGTAAATCCTCACAGCTCCGGCTTTCACGCTGAATTCTCTTTGCAATCTGATGTAGCATTTCCATCCTTGGTGATGCCAGAATTATTTCAGGAAAAAAAAAAGATAAAGGAAGTATAAATATTTATATTTACTTAACATGTTGCATGACTTTATAAACCAAACAAATAAACAGTATCTAACACAAAACACAAATACATATGCCTAATTACCTGTTTCCTTCTAAGGTACCATTACCAAAGGTTATACAAGATTTAATCAGTGTGGGACCACAATTAACAGAAAGGAAATTCTCATTAGAATCTACGCTGGTTCTAGCACTAGTACTGTTGCTAAAGAGTGAATCACTACTATGATAGCTATAACTGCTGCTATTCATTTTCACATTTAGAGCACGTTTCTTCTGGCTTGAAAACAAAAAAGATACAATTCCTACAAAATGTACAGCTTCTAGGGATGAAATTTCACTACTGGCTTTTGAAACACCTAGCACTCCTCCTTTAAATAGGCTTCTGTATGCATATTTGAAACCCAATAATAAATATTCACCCAGCTCTTCAAAGGATTTTACCTGAGGCTACGTATGCTACTTTGCTTTTGGCTTTCCTACCTTGTATTAAAGTTTTGCAAGTACAGACTAGGCAGCAACGTTAGGGCGTCTCTAGGAAATAGACGTGCCAAATATTTTATTTAAGTGTCACTAAGTGTTTGTAAGCCAAGTAAGAATTTAAAGAAGTCTTTGCAGCGTTTCTTAGTCTCTTCAATGAAAAATTCCATAAAGGAGTGGAGCGAGAATTCCATGCTCCACAGTGCATTACAAAACCCTCCAGGTTGGGCTGAATCCTTTTCCTTCACGTGTACCCTTGCATTACAACTGGTGGAATACTGTGATCAATCAGTACATAAAAATTTAATTTGAGACACCTCAACTAACTCACTGCCATTACTCAACTGCCCAAGTATGCATATTTACTAACTGCTCTGCCGCACTAATATGTCCTTCTGGAAATTGCCCTCCAGCTACTTCTACATCCAGAGTGGCTAATTGCCAAACCGTCCTTAAGTTTACATGTAAACTCAGAATTTGGGCTAGGGGTGATTTTTGCAGAATTTCAACCCCTGATTTCAGGATGTGGTTTTCAGGCGATCCTGAAAACCACACCCATGCCATAAGATGACTGTCTGCAGAAGAACACAGCAAAGGTACAATCACACCTCTGCAGTCATGCCAAACTCCACTAGTTTTGCAAACCAGAGCTCAGTTTGACACTCTTCTCACTGACATCATGGCTATTTTGGACCCAGGCACATTTTGTCTATGTGCCTTTGTCCTCTCAAATGTGTCTACCAGGCTTCCAGATACAGTTTTAGTACTTGCCAAATTTCAGTATTAGCTGAGGTCTCATTTTTGCCCCAACCAAATCCCACCCCAGGAGTTGTACCAATACCTTGTATTAGTGTGATGCACTAGAATCCAGTAAAACAAACTTGGATCTTGTGTCCAGATCAGTCAACAATTTTAACTTGATCACTAAGAATCACTTAATCAACTTTCATCTCTCATTTTACAGTGACCACAACACATCAGCCATCACTATACCATCTGTCATTTTATGTGTGTTTACCAGTCCTGAAGGGGTTTATGCTTATGTTTGTTTACCTACACTCAGACCATCTGAATAAAAAAGAAATAAACTAATGTCATTTATTCACTTCCTCAACAGTTTTCTGCAAATGTGAATTTGCCTTTCAGCAAAGGCAGGCACTAACTTTGCTCATGCACAGGCCACGACAGATAAACCTACAAGATCTAACAGGCTGTGCTTCTTCTGCTGCTTTCCAGTGTTCTGCTCTGCATGGTGGGGACAACTTCAAGGTCCTCTATAGAAACTTCTTTCACATTTCCCACTGAATCTGCCATTTCCATCATGCTCTTGCTTTTGTAAGAAAGACACATGCTCACTGCAGAGTGATTGAACAAGATCAACTTTGAAGGTCCCTTCAAACTTTATGATTCTATGACACCTATTTAATTGAGATTGACTGCCTTTGGAATCATCTCATGATGAAAATTGTCTTTTCGAGGACAGTGATGTGGATTCTGATTTCAGGTACCTAAACCTGAGAGAATGATCACTCACTGTCACCAGAAAGTCAGTGCTGTGATTCTCTAGGAAGTGATTCAGATCTTAGGTGTCTCGTTTGGATGCTTAGAGGCAGAAGGAATGCAGACCCAGACATGTATCACTACCTCCAGATTAAAACTTGAAGAATCATTTATCTTAGAGTTAAATCAAAGAGTTTTTTAAATTAATGAATGTATAGCATCTTTGTCTGCCACAGAACTCAAAAGAGGTACCATTAAAAAGCAGAAATGCTCAAAGACTGCATCAAGATTTCAAATATGCTCAGTATGTTACAGTGGTGTAAAAAGTAGTGTCTCCCATTCCAGTACCATGGAAGACCAGTATGTGCTTTGCACATCTAAACACTATCTATGCTCTTGAGTGCAAACAAATTTTAAACAGCCACAGAACAGGCTGTCAGCCCACAACGTTGTGTACCAAGCACATCCCCTTTTATGTAAAGAATGAAGATGTTGCTTATATGAGATGTTCATATGCCATGAGACAGTGAAATCATATGCATCTAGCTCCAACTAACTGTACAAAGAAGGGTCATTACAATTCTCTTTAAGTACTTTGATTATCTGGTGCATAGATATTACTCATTATGACCTCCTGAGACCACCAAAGTTACATCCATCTGGACCTGCTTCTATGAAGTGGGTAAATAACTTCAGGACTTGAACAAAGGCAGAATTACTTGATCTAGAAAAATAATGCAGATGTTGTCAAGGAGGAAGATATTTGCAATTTTAAATACAGGTTAAATACCTCTCCATTTCAGGCCGAAGGATCCTCTCTCTTTCCAACATGGCAAAAATAAGCTTTCCCCATTCTTTTTCTGTATCATTTGGATGATAGCCCTGAGGAAGTTTGATGCGTCCAAATTCTATCCAGACCTTAAAGAGTCATACATGTTTGTCATTTTAAGTTACAGAAAGGGAACTTCTATGCATTTCTATGCATGTTAAAACTTACCTCTAGCAGTTTATAAAGACGTTTGATTTTTAATTTATCTGTCTCCTTTGGTGGAATTTCAGTTTCTTTAAACTGTAAATATTGATAATACAATGCCTACAGAAACATAAAAACCATCATCAACTTCTATTTAAAATTAATATGATCTTACTCTCTAAACCCCCTCCTAATATTCTTTGTAAGCTTACGTTCTTATCCTGCTCTACTTGAGTTCCAAATAAAAATTATCAGCTAATTATTTGCTTTTGGTTGTTCCTATGTTAGTAATGCATCCATTGTATTTTGAAAAGGTTAAGGAGTAGTACTGTTCTAAAGTTTATTTGATTGCATAAATCAACAGGTACTTCATTTGTTCAAGCATGATTCACAGCAGTAAGATAAAGTGCTGATCCAATAAGGAGTTTAAGATGCCACACCTCACCTTCAATTCCACAAGATTGCTGGGAAATGTTCTGTCAGACATTATTGTGACATGGTGTCTGATCCACTGCGTGAGGTAGTTCACCATATTCTGATATTCAACCCATTTGACTTCAACATCCTAGCAAAGCACAACCCAGATTACAAATCACATGAGAGAAAAAAAATAATATGAAATCTCATTTTTGCCTTATCTTTGAAGTACAAGTGTCTTCACACAAACAGAAAATAGATTTCTAAACCCTGCACTTCTGAAATAGTATTTACATGTTCATTACGTCTCACATAAAGCTTCCAAACATATGAATTCAGTGTTTAATCTTTGGTCCCAAAATTCTCTACTCTAATAAACTTCAAATTGGTGGGAATCAGAGGCAGAATTTATAGGTTCAAAAGTGAAAAGTAGGAATTTTTACTCTAATCTTTCTCTAACTTGAGGTATATTGCTTATAATTACATTCTTTGTATGAACATTTTCATGTCCAGAATATGGAATAGCTACTATACCTCTAAAACCTCAACCTAGAGTGTCATGTCAAAGAGAAGGGCAATGGCTGTTGTATGTAAGGATCCAGCTAACATTCTGGAGCCCAAATCAAGAATCATATAATGGAAACTTGCACACTGCACAAGTCTTTCTCTCCTACTTACATTTGCACTGATGCCTTCACCTCCTTCTGGTACTTTGGGAAATGCATCATAAAGAGATGACACATAAGTAATTACTGATTTCTCATCAGGTGAGGAAACATCAACATCTGAAAGAGCACATCACAGCAGCACTTTATCATGTAGTTGTAAGAATGTCCAAAAATACGCTACATTGGATTTTATTTTAATGTTAGGGGGTTTGCAACAAAGCCCTTTGCAGCTGTTTACCTTCAGGATCCAGAAGTCTCACAACACCAAGCTTTTCTGCTGCGAAAAAAGCATTTTCTAAATTTGTAATGTTGCTTTGAACAGCAAGAGTATTCATGTCTATCAGGTCCGGCCTGGCAAGTAAAAACAGGAACACTTGATTACAACTCTTTACCAGTTTTGAATCACTGATTATTAGCAAATGAAATCAAGAGTAGGGACATATAAAGCGACAAAGTTTTAATTTTAAATTAAAATCATGTCAACAGGTTGAGGTCAGTATTAACTCTGTGAAACTCAATTGAGGCTTGTCTTTCAATTAACTACAAGGGACTGTAAATATAATTTTATTTCTTTTCAGCAGTTCAGAATCACTAGTTTCCTTGTGCTCCTTGGAGGACAAGTCTACAAGAAGATAATAATACTGCACCTACTTTTTCTTGGAAGAACATTTAATAAATAATTAATAACACTTCAGTGAAATGAAAAGAAACATAATCCTGCTAAACCAGCAGGGCTTTCCACTTCCAATATGCTATGTTGGGAGCATGATGAAGTTCATTCCAGTCTTCTCCAAATTTCAGTGCAATGAAAACAATGCCATGAAACCACTATCATCCGTTGCTCTTAGCAGCACAGAAAATCCATGAAAAATAAAAGATAATGATAGAAAACAGAGCCCTACAGTCTCCTATTTCAGCCATAATATTGGCCCGCAAATCACTTCAGATGCCTATTCAATTGCAAACTCTCAGAACAAGAAAGGACAAGCTGCTGTAAAAGCTTTGTCTATTCCCAGAAAGTGAACTGCAAGCTCTTTAGAATAAAGCTTTCATTTTGATGAAGAAGAGGTAAGGTTTTTCACACCAAGATACAGGAAAAAGTCAGTTAAAAACCCGGCTGTTGTGCAATATATCATTTTAAATCACTGGTGCTATGGTTTCATTCCCTGGCTAAAGAGCCTACTTTGTGAGACGCCTCCACCCTTTTAAATGTAATTTCCCATCCCAGCATTGAGTTATTCCAATTTGCCTTTCAGAACAAGGGAAATTTGTGTGAACATGGCTGGTTGCAGCCAATTACACAGTGAACACATAGCATAGTGCCCTAGACTAACCAGTCTGTATTTATCTGAAGCCTTGATCAAGCAGAAAATATTACAGAAGATAGCATTTATCTCTGTCGTTACAGTGCTTGACTGCGGGGTTTTCTGAAGTAGATAGAAGGCTCAGCAAATGTGTGAGGACAATCCCAGTGATGTCTTATAAAAGGGGAAAAAGTAGATATTGTGACTCTAATGATAAAGCACCTGGAACTGACCATGGGAAGTGCACACCGCTGGGGAGCTGTACTATAAAGTCTCACAAATATTTTTCAATATATTTAGCATTTCATTTCACATTTCAATTCTGAAATACTACTGCTTAAATTGCAGTTGTGGTATCCTTCTAATATGTAATCATTTTAATTGAAATAATCACTAAATTTATAAGCACCATCCATCATGGCAAACATCTTCATTTTTGAGGCTATAAGACAACACAATAGTTTTGTAGAATTTATTTGCTATGTGTTTAAAATATATTTTATATGAATTTGCATAGTACTAGTAAGTGGTTTTATACATAATGGAAAACAAATTAAATTAAATGCACATTAAGTAAAGGACAATGACTCTACCTTCTGTCATAATATTGTGAGTCATCTCATGGCAGATTTTTCAGTGGGCTGGGCCTTTGCCATCAAAACACACACATAAACATCCCAAACACCAGCTGAGTTGGAACATTCCATCCAAAGGAGATGCTTCTGCTGCAGCCACACCTAAGTCAAGAGGTTTGGCTTCTACCTCGCCAGTCATTAATCATTTCATTTATAAAAAAAGGTGTCTGCCATGGAGCTCTTAGTGTAGGTGTTAGAAATTAGACACAATTTGTATCAGAAGTAAAGAAAACAAACAAACAAAAAGGGTGTAATTAATATAACCTCAAGCGGGAAGCTGGCAAAATTAGGAACAATTCAAGAAAACAAACAATTACCACCAGAAAAAAAAGCAAGTGGGCCATAACTGCACAATATTCTGCACAATAGAATAAAGAAATGAAGTGGCATGGATCAAATATAAGCTTTGTCCTCTGCAGTGACTTCATCAAATCAGAGAGTTGCACCTAAGAAATAGTTAGGTACATGAAGATTTTCCCATAGCCAGAACCTAATACCTAGTAAAACAGTCCAAGATTCAAACTAACAGCTATAATATTCACTGTTAAGAGGTTAGATTTTAAGGGCATTTGATATTTCAAGATAGAAAAAAAGATATTTAACTGGACTTTTCTTTTTTCCCAGGCAATAATGAAGGAACCATATCCTTGTCTTCACTGTTCATGGATGACAGCTATCCAAGTTACCACAACGTTTAACTTTATTAAGACATACACATCAGAGTAATATTTCACATGAAAATACCGAGTTCAGGAAAGCTAAATTGAAAGCCTGAAGTTATTTACATGAACTATCTAAGTTGTTTAACCTACAGAGCTCTGTCTCTGACAAAACTCTGGATGCTGACTAATACCTGAGATTAAAAGAATATTTCTTTCTTGTTTTAGCTGAGCAGAAATATTAATATAGAGAGTTCAAGCAGAACTCTCACAGAAAACATGACTGATGATGCAGAGTACATGTCACTACAGTCCAGTTGGCTGTTCCATTGCCATAATTAGAAAATGCCTATGAAACTTAAATTCTTTGCTTTATTGTTCACAGACAATTGAAAAGGATGCGTACTAGAAAGACTCATGCATTTTTCAGGGGCAGGAGGAACACTGAAACACATTAAAGACCATGCCAGAATACATAATCATTAAATGTTTTGTTAATAAAAAGACAAGAATAGACTGAAAGGAATCAGAATATGGAAAAAGAGCATGTAAACTAGAAATTTTAGCTTTATCTCTTCCAGTGTTCATATCTTATTATTTTCCCAGGAACTCTACAAATTAGATGCTTAAGCAAAATGAAATTATTACTTAACCCACTAAACTATAATAACTACCATTTAATCTATCCCTTAACAGAATTTCAAAAAATATTTAGAGCAGTTTACATGCAGAGTCAATATTTGGGAACTTATTAAATAATTTCTCTCCATGTCAGGTAGAAATCCATAGAAATCCAAATCTTGCCAGCTTTGGAAAGACAGAGGCATCAACACAATAGGAATGATGACTTCTGGAGTTCAAGTCACATACTGTCCTTGTGGGCATTTCTACTGATGCCAATGTTTGCAGATGCAGTGCTCCATACATTAGCAGTGTTGGAAGTAGCTATTGCTAATGCATATGCCTACCACAGTTATTTCTCCAGCCTTTTCTCCATTCCTACATGAGAGCTTCAGTATGAAGGATACCATGTAACAGGGAAAAAAAAGCCATATAGGACTAGCTGGGTTTAGTAACTCAGTGTCAGAGAACTTGGAAACTCTAGCTTCAGAGAGCAGAGTAACGCGGATTTCCTTTCACATAGCCTGATTACTCACAAAGGAGGAAGAGAAAGAGTTTCTGTTCAAAATGCTATTAGGTATGACTCTGTGCCAGGAGGAGCAGATCTCCATCATCAAAGACCACAACAGAGACATACAGCACAAAGATTTGTAGTGGGTTCGTTGGTATTAAAATGTTGATTCCTGAGTCAGCACTATTTTTATACCCTAGGCTACCCACCTTTCAAAAGCTCTGGGTGGGTTTGTCTCAGAAAAATGAGCACTAATTTCTGTGCCAATGTCAGCAGCTGGAAAAAGCAAATTTTGAACCAGATGCCCAGAAGTGTCTAAACCAGATGACCTTTTCTACCAGAAGTTCCTTGGCACAGGTTCCTGAGCTCACATTCCTCCATATGGATTATTTTGCACAATGCTCACTAAAATCTGAAAAGTTAGAAAATTAAACATGAAAGACACATCACGGACCTAAGTGGGACGTGTTATCTAAACAAAGAAGAAATGGCTGCAGCTGCCTCTCGGAGGAAATAGCCAGACACTGGACTGGACAGGCAGGACTTCTATCTATAGCTATGGCTCTTAACAGTAATCAGCCCCAAGCACTCACAGGTTATGTAACTGTAGACTGTAACTTTTATGGAGAATGTTTTAGTTATTTCTAACAGGTTCACCCAAACATATGAAAGAAAGAGAAAGATTTGAGAATCTCCAGCTTTTTTTATACATCACAATGATCACAAGATCTCCATTATGTTATATGAAGATCAGGAAAGTGATAAGGGGTGAAATTTAGTTCCTGATCCAGACAACTAAATTTTACAGAACTCACTGAGATACATGCCAGTCTCTGTATGTCTTTCACAGGTAGATGGAAATCTGACCTATATACCCAGTTCAACCTATCTAGCAAGTTATCCAGAAACTAAGAATTACTTCAAAACAAACCAAATCCACTGAACTCACTGAGTGGTTCAGACAACTGCAAAGCTGTTACAAAATGTTCTGCCTTGCTGAACATACGTGTTTTGAGACAGACACTCTCAGAAACATAAAGCAATGCTGAACATTTAAAATGTAAATTACTTGATTAGCTCTCACAGATGCGGTGACAATGTTTACCAGAGATTTGTCTGGCACTTGTTGAATACTTTCTCATCCAATTAGTAGGAACTTAATTCAAAAGGAATACCACAATTTACCATTCACCACTCAGCATTTGACTGCGAAAAATGGTAAAATTGCTCCATTAAATCCTTCTATCTTGGCCAAATGATAAAGATTATTTGAAGTAATTTACATTAAAATTTGACTACATTTCAGAAATAAGCTTTTTTGGGGTGTTAGATATGAAAAATATTTCATGTAATCTCAAATTTGAGATTAAAGTGACTGCCCAACCACGGACTTTACAATAACAATTTCAACTAACGCATGACACAGTGAAAGAAAAATCACCCAAAGGTATCCAACCACTAAGTGAAGCAGAGCAATGTCATCACTAAAGTAAGGTAACACTTCAGAATTCTGAGAAAACATGAATAATTTTCCAACAGAAAACTGTCATTATAGAAAAGTTTTATTTTTACAACTGTGATAAACTAAACAGCACATTGCTGAATGTTATTTGTCCAAGTATGTGGCAAATACTTTTCCCTAGCTCCACAGGTCACCAGCCTCAATAACACATTTTGCTAATCTATTTTACATGATCATTATGACTTGTATACACTTTGTGTTTTTGTTTTCTCTTGTGTTGGTATGACAGGAATGCATGTACTATTCATTATTTAATGTGCCTCCATAGATTCCATTCAACAGGCCTCTATATCTAATTCAACACCTCTCAGAAGATGAACAATTGTGCCTTTGTATTCCCTCAAGAGCTGAAAAATTCTCACATCATCTGAACTCTTCAGCTCTACTTTGTAGCTTTTCCATAATTTTTCATAAAAGTTTTCATAAATAATTCCAAAAAAGTTGTTTCAAGTGACAGTAAAATAAGGGCTCACTATTTACAAATACACTTCCTGCTTATTCTTCACACAACCCAGCATGTTATTCCAAGACTTCCTACAAAAAAAATAATTCATGTTTTAACTTATTTAAAAATAAGAATAAAAAGCCCTCAGGTGCCTCAAATTTTTAACTTATTCCCTAACAATATACACAGCTAATTCAAATTATTGTTTTTATTGTGCATGTCCTTGATTTGACAAGCACTTAGTTTAATAAACCCACTAAAGCCTCCTGTCCCACCTTTATTAGCACAGCAAAACCTTACCTGTGACTTGCCATGCCCATTTAGATAAAAACACAATTGAGGCATTGTAAAATCAAAGACCTGTCGATTAAATGTGGAGTTCAGCTTCAGTCACACCTTACAAACCCTAATCACAACTTGGCAGTACGCTGCCTATGTAGATTTTAAGCTCAGTATACACATGAATGAAAACAGAAAAGACATAATTCAATCCTTTCACCAGCTTTCAAAACAGATTTTACATTCTCTTTGTAACATGAGATGTTTCTGTGCTTATAAAACCAGAAACAGTATATTAACTTTGCCAGTTTTTTGTTTATGATAAAATTTAAATAGGAGCAAGACCCATAGCTATAAACCTCAACCCACACTGTGTAATCTATCAAAACAACCACAAAAAATGTACCTTTCCTTGAAGTGACTGAATACTAAAAATACAACTCAGAGAACAGTTCTAATCCCTGTCTAGAAACTAAACATACAACTCAGGGTACAGTTCTGCTCCCTGAGAAAACTCCTTCCAGACCCCAGCAGAAACTGCCTGGCACACTAGCTTCCCAGTGGGATTAATGCAACTACCAACAGGGAAGAATGGTGAGGCACCATGGTGAATTCCAAAGACTCCCAAAGGTTCCCTGTGCCATTCTGTCTTGAAGGCAACCATTGTTCCATGTGCCACAAATCTGAGAAAGTCATTGCCAGAAGACTAAGACCTCTCCCTGTCCAACTTCTCATAGGTACATCACCACTGCCCAGACACCACATCACTTTGGATAGAGGCTTATGACATCCTTAGGTATCCTAGAGTAAGAGATATATGAAACATGAATTTAAAACTGGCTTTATTTTTCACTTTTTTTCCCATGTGGTCTAAGCAAGAAAGAAACTTTGATTTCATCCTAATATCTTCTCCTCTTAGTTATTGCAAAAGGAAAACTGCTACCTTCTGTTCAGTTTCTACTCAGTAGGAGGATCCAATAAACATGCACAGGGATCAGTTTAAGTCCAGATCTGAAATTAATCAATCTAACTGACTGGAATTCTTACAACTAATACTCACTAAGGCTAACCATCACAACACAAGATGTTAAAACCACAGGAGTGCCTCCAGCACTATTTTAATATAGCTTTTACTAAAAGTCATCACAGAATTTTTCTGAGTGCATTCAATTAAACTGCAGCTGAGAATACCTGCTATTTCTAAACCCATTAGTTATATACATATGCCATACTTGGGCAAGGAACATTAAAAGCATGTTTGCTTGTCAATATTTTTTATCAATCTAAATGCGGTTTATCTTTTCAGAAATTGCCAATTCTTAATTCCAAGTTTGTTTCTTCTATGTAACAAAAGCTGTTGAAAATGTTAACAACCACAATTCTGACCATGGAGGTGGGTGGGAAGCAGGGGGCAATGCAATCCAACTCAACGTTTTCTGTTAAGGCTTGCTAACAATAAATTACAGGTTACAAAACAGCAAGCCCAAACTAGCGGACACAACTAATCTCTTTATTTAAAACATACCCCTAGCATTTTAAAGATTGACACTGTAAAATATTCAGTTTCTTTCTCACTCGTTCCCCAAGGGTATTCAACATGTTACTGCAAAATTGAGGCATCACTATCCCTCCCCTTAAAGAATGTGTTCATGTCAGTACCCGATCAGCTGCAACATGTTTTAACAACAGAGGGATGCTACATGCACTGCCAGCCAGGAGCTTAGTGTTAAACTAACTATACATACTCAGCAAATTGTCCTGGGTAAGACTGAAACAGATTGTTCTAAATCAGAGGAGCTATTTAGCAGGCAGGAACCTAGCTTGTTCCCTGCTAATCCACACTCCATAAAACATCCACTTAGTAATTCTGAAAGTCCAGAGTTTTATTTCAAAAGAAAAATACTGTAATCCTGGAAAGTTTGTCTCTCATTTATCTGCCATTTATGGTGCTGTCACAGTGCTCCTTCCTTTGGGGACACATTCTTAGCTGCAGTTTCTATTCTTCTTCCTCCCAGACAAAGCATTCAGTGTACCTACACTCTTTCTGGGCTACATTCACTCTCAGCCTCTGTTCATCTTTCCTTTGAGGATAACAGACATCATCTCCTCACTCCCTCTCTCAAAAGTATAGGCATCATTAAAGTCTTGCATAAAGTTTACCTGCACCAACAGTCTCTCCGGATCACATCCTCACATTTTTTTCAAAATACATCCTTGGTCTGTAAATACGTCTGTTTCCTGAGTTATCAGAAGCCACTGTTCATAACGAAGTGTTTATGGGTGCCATTTAACTTTTAAATCATTTAGCTATTATTTCTCTCTCTCTGGAAGTTTGTTGCTATGGTATAACTTTTTATTTCAATTTGCTTTACTTCAAAGTAAGTGTATTTGAAAAGATTAACATAGACCTAAAATTTAGATTACTACCTGCAATCTGGACTACAACTCCTAATGAAAAAAAAGTAGCCTTCATTCTCCATAGACACTGACTGTTCCTATCCATTTTTTAAACATAGAGTTCTAGAAAATTAGTATTTCTTGTCTCTGGGCAAGAGGCATGTACATAAGCAAATGGAAATCAAGAGCATTTACCTAAACAAACCAGGGTCTAGTGACTAAAAAACCTTGATAGAGTTGCAAGATGAAGGCCCCATTGTGTGGCTGGCATTATCACCAGGAAAAACAGAGCATTACATTCTGATTAAAGTCAGCTTCCAGTTTTGAAGTCTGGCTTGCAGGTTTTTGGTACATATGATGGTATGAAAGAAACATGTACTTACTAAAGTGAGATTTCTTCCAGCACAACACACAGAAGCAAATAATACATGCCTTCAATGAAAAATTAAGCCATAAAAGGCCAATTATGTAAGAGATGAGACATACAGGATATTCTAAAATCTCCTGGGCCTATCTGTAGTTTTCACTAATAGACCTGATCACACACTGAGAGAAGGGTATAGAGGTTCAAAGAGAGCCTGAAAGCTGATATATTTAAATAAAATAATTTAATTAACAAACCTAGTAATAGCCCACATCCAAACTGACTTTTTAATTTTATAATTTTATTTAGCCCTTCTATGAAAGAACTAATATTACCACAGAATAACATGAAAAGCAACATCCAGGGTCTGCAGTTCTCTAAGACAGTTCTTGAGACTTGTGTGGAGCTTCATTAATTTCACAGGTATTTTACCATGTACAGAATGTTTTAAAATGAAGCTTTATAAACGCTTCAGAACTTCAGCTGAGTAATCTTCAGTCTTACTCTACAAACACAAACCACTGTGATCTGCTGAAAACATAAGCAGCCTTCGCACATGAGAACAAATTAAATTTTCCTATATCTGGTGGAAAAAACCCAATCAAGTTGTATATGGAGCCAAGTACCTCAAATAAAAAATCTTTTCCCCTCATTTCTGCCGTTGATAAAAATTACTTCCCTTTGATTTAAAGAATGTCGCAAAATCTATGGAAACTCATTCATACTCTTAGAAGAAGTGGCTAAAGGCCTTAAAACAATCTAATCCTTGCTGCCTGAGAAGAATGAAAACAAATATCCTGGGTTTGCCCAGGAGAGCAGGTGATTGGACTGAGTGTGTATGACCCGGCATCTGTGTGCTGCCCATGTTCTAAGCTCAGAGAAGGAAGCAGAGCACTGCCAGCACAGCTATGGGTGCAGACAGGGCAGGGAGATGGGGAGGAACCTGGCTTAGTAGCCACCACACACCAGTCTGTTAATCTCTGACCAAATGCTGCAAAGGGAACTACAGTCAATTATGTCAGGGAAATGTCAGCCTTATCCTTCTTCTTCCATGCACATTGGGTGGAGTAGAGAGTCATGGCAAATCCATGCATGATTCCTGCAGTTCTGCATCATAAATCTCAGGTGTCTTGCACCCAAGAAAAGTACCAGGATCCTTCACTGGGACACAGTACAAAGGAGATGGTTACCAGCAGCCCAGATGAAACAATTCTCCCCTATTAAGAGCCAGCAGGCTGTCAGTCCTGCTGAGAGGTGAGGCTCCCCGCCCACTGGCAGCTGATCCACACCCCAGTTCCTTGTACAGCCCTCCATAGTTACTGCTTCCTCAAGCCTCAAACTATTTTTTCTATTTTTAAAGTCACTTATGTCCAGAAAGGAGGTAACTGTAGCCTGCCACTCTGTTTCCATCACCTAGAAATGTACATTAACATCTCCCTGTCCCACAGATGACCAAATGTAGGGATCATGTTGGACTTGTACAGCTTGTGTTCTCAACAACTCATCCAGAAAAGAGCTCTCAGCCATGGTGTCTGGACTGTGAGCATGAGGTTTGTCTCCCTGTGCTCATGTTCAGCTCAGAGACTGCAAGGTTCCTGTCCTCTGCGAGCTGGTGGCACTAACACCTATGGTCCCTAGCTGAAATATAGCCACCGCAGTGGTGCAGCCTACTTGCTGGCTATCTACCAAACCAATCTTAGCCTGTTCCCAGAGTGGTGCCCAGTGTCCCTGGCCTCCCTGCTCCTGGCTGGGGTGGCGAGATGCAACCTGCCTGCCAGGCACTTCCTTTATAGGCCCTTAATGGAGGTTCCTTACTGCTGTGCCCTGACATGGGTAAGCACGTGCTCTCCACCCAAGAGTCTGCTTGCTACAGTTCTAGATACCAGTAACTTAGCTGCTATTTCCAAGTCCTCTGGCTATTAATGTCATAATATCATTCCCTTAAATGTAGGTTTGGGAGCATTTAAATCCCTTACAGGGATGGCAATTGCATTCCTGCTGAAGAGCCTCATCTCAATTCGCACCGCATTGATCCTCCTCCTGTGCTAGGGCACATAGTAAGGAGAGGATGTGTTCAAGTATGGCATTCCTGGCACAGGAGGGGCTGTCATGCTGCAACATGACAGACATCCACAGGATCGCTTCACAGTGGCAGCACCACAGTCCACCCCAGCGCCTGAACCTCCCTATCTTGTCATCCATCCTGGTGGAGCACACAGGATGCTCAGACTAGTCCAGAGACTACCTGTGATCAGCAAACTGAAAGCTACTAAAACAAACAAACAGAGACATGGAGAAGCACTGCCAGAAATCTGAATTTAGTGTTTAACCTATTTACTGCTCAGAACACAAACCAAGCTTTAAAAGAGCTCTCTGGAGTAAAGTATTGTAGTTAAAAATATCAGATGACTGTTTGGAAAATCCATTCCTGTCTTGTGAGCAACAGCTGGAAATTATTATCTCTGTTTTAATGGTACAAAACAATAAAAAAACACAGAAGCTCTCTGCAATCAGTGGAAGAATCTTATTGATTTCATCAGCAAGGCAGAGTCCTAGAATGTGCAACCTCTAACATCAGATAAGGACAATAAACATTCTTGGGAAGGACACAGGATCCTTATGTGGAGAAGTTGTGTTTACAGGAAGAAAATAAGCTAAATGGAAACTGGCAGGACTGTACAAAACGGGGACTCTGTTCCTCAGCCCGTGAATCATCTGCTTTGTGCAAGGCAGTGCTGTCAAAGGTAACTAGGCTTCTCTGCTGAAATTCTGTAAGTGATAAAGAGCACTGACAAAAACACTTCTCCAGCAAAGCTACTGGAGATACTCTGTCACATCCCAAAGCACTAACATTTGCAGAGCAAGAGGACAGAATTCAAGTTTTTCATTATTTATTAACATACATGCAACACAACTACTAGCTGCTGAGCTGTAAAGACTACATTGCTCTCTGGAAGTGGTCTAAGACTCTGTAGAAGTTCTGGGAAATATTTTCCATTAATCCATCCCATTAAGCTCCTTCCCTTTTTCCCTCTGCCCTCTCTTTGTATCTTTCAAATTGTTTATTTTTCCAAATACTTGCCTGTGCTATGTTAATTCTTTTAACTTCTCTGTCATGAAGTAAAACAGGCTACTCTTTTGCCAGGTATTTCCCTTTGTCTTGCCAGTGTTACTAAAAGAAGACTTGCTTGCTGGCATGCACCTCGCCCCTGTCTGCCTACCCAGAACAGAAGCACTAGTCAGAAAAAGGCCTCATTGATTCAGTCACAGCTTCATCTTACCACTGCCACATCTAACATCTCTAGGACTCAAAGCACTCTATGTTATGCTTACAGCCTCTCTACACAGCATGTGAAGACAAGCAGATGCAGCCCTTTCCTATCTCCCACGTCATTTTGGTGTCCTAGTCCTCCTACCACATGCATGTTGGCTCCCTAGGCTTCCTTCTGTGGGGAGCCAAATGCAAGAGGAAATCCAATAATCCTATTCCCTGTACCCTCAGACTTCCTTGTGGTATGTCCCAGGGCACACAGCACAAACTCTTTACACAAACTCTTTGCTGTAACAAAATGCACAAATTGCAGGCCTTGCACAATGAGGGACTAGGACGCACTGATTAGATCAGTGGACAGAATACTTTCACACGAGATGCTCTAAGACACAAATCTTCTTACTCAATTCAGGAACCAAAAAATGTGCAAAGCCAGAGAGATGCTGCTAGCAAAGAGGGGACACTGAGCACAGTAATGATCTTCAGTCTCATTCCTTTGCTGAATTTTGATGCTAAAGTCAACTTACGTACTTTAAGAATACTTTAAGTTAATGTGGTTCATCCTTGAGATTCTAGCCACAGCCACCAATAAATGCCTATCTGTAAGACCATGGTCATAAAGCATAGAAAGGGGCAGAAAGTAGCACAATGCACTTCTCAGAGAATGTTCACACCAAAATTTCCATTTTTCATGAGAATATCCTGCCATTTTACAGGAGACACATCTCATAGGCGATCTGGGCTCTACGCAGAAGCACTACACAAGCTCTAGGCTCTGGGAGCATGGTAAAGTCATATATGGAAGAATAAGAGGATCCTGGACATATCTCAGGTCATGCAGTGGTTTATGGATTTCACCAACAGTGTGGTTTTTACCAGCTCTGATTCTACCCCGCCTACCCTTAAAGGTAAGGATGACGAGAAGGAGCTATGGAGAAGACTGAACACTAGAGACATTCTCAGCAACCTGCAGGTGTCCCATGAGAGATGTCCAAAAATTCTTCACATGTTACCCTGAGGAAGGAGGGACATGCAAGGTCTAATGAGGCAACCTTTGGCTGCAAAGAGCCAGTGTCATTTCCACAGCTGTATATTACAGGCATAAAACACAGAGCCCTCTCTTTACATACATTTAAATATTTCAATTAGTATTTTTCAATAGAACAGACTACTTACCTGTATTTATGAATGATGGCACTAAATAATCTTCCATCACGCCAGCAGGTAGTGAAATTTTCACAATGGATTCCAGCATAACCTTCAGTTGTCTGCTGTGTCCACAGGAGCAGTCTCTCCCTAATAGACATGTCCTCTGACTCTCCAGTAACATGGATATCAGATATCTAAAATACAATTAATATTAAAATTACATCTAACATAACATTTTTTAAAATATTGCAGAAAACCACACTGCATTACTTGGAAATTTCCTATCTGATAACTGCATACATGAATATGTCAATTATTTGTGTACTGTATTAATATTCATTCATGTTTTACACTTATGTACTCTCAGCAACTTTACTATGAAATATAAAATACTCTTTAAAATTTTCTTCAGTTAACTAGTTCTTAGCTTCTTAACTTCTGGGGGAAATATAATAATATTACATAATTTAAAATACATATGTCTATTCTATGTAATTAGAATCATAGTCTGTTTCATGTATTTTATCTATTATACATAGATTAATATTTATATATAAAACTTCATATGTATATGTTCACATCTAAGTGATACTCATATTTATAATACACATTCTTTATTTAGCTACCACATTGCTTCCTTACAACAGATGAAATTATACTATATGCTGTTATGGAATTCAGTAAATAAACATTTACAGTGAAAACTGATAATAAAGGTTTTAGGATAAAAATTTTCTGAGAAGCATTTTTTGAACGACCAAAAGATTAAAGGCTTGTACATGAAATTTGTGCCTGACAGAGATGGTTTGGTATGTATTATCTAAGCATATCAACTTCAAGTCAGACTAAGCAGGAAAGTACTGGGAAGTTTACGTACAAATACTACTTCCTAGTACCTCAAATTTTCCCCCCGTGAAGTTCAGTTAGGTTGCCAAGAAAACTATCATTGTATAAAGATGAAGCAGATACATCTCTAATTGCTTGTGTACACCTTATCTAATAGAAAATGTATTCAATGTACATATGAAATGCAATACAGAGTAACAGTACTATACGCTTTGAAAAGTAAGGTAAGATCACAGATTGTCTTTCTTCTACATTGCTACCTTTTACCACTTCATCCAACAAAACTAGATAACATAATATGATATTCTGGGGAATTTATGAAGAACTAAGAACCCAGGTACCAAGAGACGCTGTATAAGGACCTGAGCACCATAGCTAAGACATTACAAAAAGCAGGCTTCAGCAAACCACCAAGCTACAGTCTTCCATACCTATGCCTTCGGGCCATGAAATCTCTGTACACAGAGGTATTTTCTGTCTGGGCTCTTCCTGAGAGAATTTTGACAGGCTAAGCCCGAATTTGCATGTTATTCTCATATCAAAGTATCATGAAAAGCATAGTGCCAGGAACAAAGAGATGTAGTTTTCCTATTGGTGCGGCTCTGTCAATGACTGCAGGAGGTTGTGCAAAGCACATGGAAGCAGGAGACCTGGAGACTTCAGGGCAATGTAGCTGCTGCAGTGCTTGCTGCAACTTCTATTTAACCTCATTTCACTCTTCTGGGGGACAATGAACATTTACAGCCATACAGTAAACTGTAAGAAAATTTAATGCGGGGAACAAATTGATTTGCATTATTTTTTATGCAAGTATCCACAAAATAAACACAAGAGTATCCACCAAGTGGTGAAAGAAGTTCATCGGGTTCTTATCACAGGCCATCATATTTGCTGGCTTCAGGTAAAGGAAAGATACAGGCACTGCTAAAAAGCAAAGTAGTTTTAGCTGTTCATTTAACTGTAAATACCTCCAAAGATTTTTGCTTTTTTTTGCATCTCCAGCACTCTTCTAAGAAAAAAAAAAAAGAAAACCTCCCTTATTTGTTTAAAACACTGAGGAGAAATATATGTAGCAGTTAATGAAATTCTAAGTATCAAAAACGCACAAAGCATTTACTACATGAAATCCCACAAAACAGAGACAGTATGAGTCCTCTATGTTAAAACCAAGGGAAATCCAATGTGACAAAACATGAACTTAAAATCACTCTGAAAATCTTCTTGCAAGAACCTAAGGAGTTCATCTCTAGTGTAAGATGTTCTTTCTGTGAGTTACCTTTAGTTTTTGTTATTTCAAAGCAAGATAGCAAACTAAATATTTTTTCAGTGGCTCTAGTTTCTATTCATCACAGAACAACCAGACAATATAAATGAAGTCAACCATTTACCACTTATCCAGACAATGCTTTTGAAAGAGATTATGTCATCTGGAAGTGCCAGGTATCTAGCAAAAAATTCCACCAGAAATCTTACAAGTTTTTCCCCATTATTTTTTTTAGAAAATCCTCTACGCACCACATTTTTTAATATCTTCAAACTAAGCAGGCCTATAATGTAATTTGCTAATGGCCATTCCTTACCACTGAGTTCAAACTTTTACCCTTCTTCATGGTTAACTGACATTTCAAACTGCAGAGAGTGCAAACACAGCATATTTGAATGTACATTACATTCATCTGGCAACAAGTGATTTCAGACATCAAGGCAACTTGTCAAGGTCATACTTGTATCAGCTGCTACGTATAAATAACATTTGTAGCTATGGTCTCAAACACAAGGAGAATATTTCTTATTCTGAAAGTGACTCCTAGGCAAGCTTGTAATCAAGACCTTGGATGGCTGAACCACAAATTACCCTAAAAAAACAGGATTTCAATCCAAAATCATATAAGCACCATTCAGCACCATAATTGGCCATCTGAAGAAAATGGAATAAACTAGTATGGGTCTAAAACTGAAAATGGTATTTATTCATGGATGTAGCCTTTTTCAGTACTGGTTACGGAATACTATCAGTCTGAGACTTGGAACAGCCTGAGCACTTCTGTTCCCTAAATTAAATATTTCAGATTCCAAGGCTAAGATTTCAGACTTTTTCATTGACACTGAATTATTATTTTAAAAGTTTAAAAATATACTGAGGAAAATGTTGAGTCAAAAAGCTGTATTTTATGAGCTCTACTTTCAAGAAGTACTATTGACTTAGAACTTAACAAGTAAAATGCTACTCCCACAAAATAAAGCATCGGAGAGAGTGAGCACCCATTTTCCCTTTAACAACTCAGTAAGGACAGCAAAGATACTCACCTAACAACTGTGCACTATCATCAATATTTATAATGTCATTTACACAGGAAAAAAAAAAAAGACAGATTCCTACTAAATTAGGAATACAACAACAGAAAACAAGTTGCCTATCAAATCTTTTACTGCTCAAATTTTGTCCTTCAAAGCACATAGTTTTTGTGAGCCTTTCATTCTTATATCCTGCCCTATCCTTTACCTGTTAACATCTCTTACTAGGGGATATTTGTTCCTTGAGCATGTTCCTTTGAGTTTGCACAAGCTTAAACAGTTGTTTGCTAGAGATCAGGTTTTCCAAATTATCTCAAAGCCTGTGAATTACAGGTTATGGGAGAAATAGGAGGCACAGGTACAGCCCTAGTATCTCAGGTTCAAAGACTTGTCACTAAATGCTCTATTTTTTGTTTCTAACTGGGAGAACTTGTAACTGCTACTGCAACTGGTTTTTCTCTGCCTGTAGTCTTCCTCTGCATCACACAGTCTACAAAATCCATACACAAAACCTATGCACTTGCACTGATTTCACTAATGCAGTTTTCAACACCAAGAGCAGACCAGAAAACAAATTCCAAAAGTTATCAGTGGTGTTGAATTTCCCTGGCTTGTTTTCCACAGTGCAAACAGAAGAGCAGCAAGGCCTTCATAGAGTGTAAGGAGACTTCCCTACGATTTCATCTTATTCCAAGTATTTTGGAGCAAGTCTAAACTTAAGGTACTTAACTGCACAAAAATAACAGCCTAGAGTGATATGATATTTAATGAAATGTATTGTGATGTCAGCTAGAAAAGTCTGAAGAATACAAGGACTTTAGAGAAAAAAGCATACGTGAATATGGAGATCTTGAAATGCTGTTTTCCACCTAAGCTAAGTAGTCAGATATGTGTTGGGCTTGAAAAGGACTGTTGACAGCATGTAGAGGGAAGCAGAGTTATACAAATGGAATTTGAACTTGCATGTGATCACAAGAAGTCATCTCCCCTGACGTTATGGTTGGACTTTGTGAGTTTCCATCTGATCATAAATTCAAGTGCTCCTACTCTGTTGTTGCAAGGCTCTGTGGAGCTGTGAGTTCAACTTTGGGCAACACCCATTGAAAAATATTGGATCAGTTGAAGTGAAATGAAAGAGAAAACCAAGAATGACTAATGTAAAAATACCTTACTTGCTAGGATTGAAAAACATGATTAATTTATTTTAAGTAAGAAGAAAAAAACAGGGGAGATGTGACAACAGTCTTCAAATACATAGAATGCTGCTGTAAAAAAAGCAAACAAATCAACAAATCAACAAATCAACTGTGTTGGGAATGGGAAAAGACTTACTGAGTTTTAAATAAGCATATGTATTTTCAGTTAAAATCACTTTTTAATACAAAAGGCAGATAAGCGCTAGAATAACTACCCAGAGAAGCATGCGAAACCACCAATAAGACAAACATAGAAGTATCAGTCAAGTTACCTTGCCTTCAGGTACAGAGATGACCTGTCCAGAAACTTTCTGTCCCTAGTTTTGTAGGTACATCTATGATTATAGACCTTTAAGGTAAATTGCGCCTGCTCCTTTTGAGTATTTCAATGAGGCAACAATACTATGTTGATAAAACAAAATTCCTGATTTTTGCACCTTTGCCCTGTCAATCACATTGTGGAAGATTAAATGGCGTCTCACCCTTCCCTAACTGTACTACTTGAATAAATAATATGAAATTATGATGGTGGGCATAGTTGGAACATACTTTGTTCATACAAGTATTTGTGATAATAAGAGATGACTATTTAGCCACAAGCATACAAGTGAATATGCTGATTACAAATGATCTATATTTTTTTATTTAAAAGCAAGTGTATTGCCTTCAGCCTGTCTCAAATATATGGTTTTTACCTTACAAATTATTATTAGTACTGTAGATCAGATAGGAAATCCACTGCATCAGATGCTATGTCATAAGGCAACTGAGGAATTTGCAGCCAAGTCAGTTGAGTACTGGAAATAGATGACTGATTCTTTTTATATATTCAAAAATTTCTTCCAGGAAACATTTACATTCATTAACCAGAAGAGAAACCACCACAAGCAGACTGGAAGAATTATGACGATGATTGATAATGTGAGACACATAAGTAATGGTGTTTGACACAAGCTCACAGATACCTAAAAACTGGTGGTAGCATGATAGCTTATTTCAATACAGAGGACATCAAATACCACAGTGGCCTGTAAAGAAGTCAAAACTACAGCCTTGATTTTCTACTCTACCTCCATTATGTTAAAAAAATCACTTATAAATAAGAGTTCTGCTTCAGGAAGCCTCTTCCAGTCTTGAATTCACAACTTCTTGACCTGAATACAAACTGGCATCTGCCAGTAAAGTTATCAGTAGAGCAGTATCAGTAAAGTTATGAGTTAGAGCAGTATCAAAGCATATCTTGCTTCCTGTAATAGGAACAAGGGCTGTAGAAATTAGGCTCCAGCAGAGTGAAAAATTCATTAGTCAAAGTCATTAGTGAGAAGTCAAGACCATGCTTCAAAACATCCTGTTGACTCAAATTCTGCAAGTAGGAAAACAGAGGTAATGAGGTACCACCTATTTGAATGCAAACTCATAAGTGTTTTACGTGCACAGGAAGATGTGCCACAGAAAGAACCTCAAAAGATATATTCCAGTAGTGGAGACTACACTGTTTCAGAGGGAAAAATGTTCTATCTCTGTAACTGCGTAAATTAGCCATCTGCACGAGTGAGTTTCCTCTGGTGCCTATCTCAGTTTGAAAAGCTAACACGCTTTCAAATACCAGCCACATCTGAGGCACTCTGTAAACTGAGAGTACATTACAGTGTGGGTAAGCTGTCAAGGTAAGTGGAGGTTACTTACCTCTGCAATTATAGTAAAGAAAATGGTAAAAACAAAGATTGGTAACTGCCAATCTTGTGTATTATCTCTGTCTGAGAACAGGAACTTTGTACCAATAACAGCTTTACTGTGTTATATTAAATACAAAACATTCAAAACCTTTCTTGGTTCTCAAATGTAATCAAAAGGAAAGCTGTTGTGACTTTGTAAAATAAGCTAGAGGCTGAAATCTAGTCTTCTGCCTAGATTTGTTTTGAGGTCAAAGTTAGGTGCTCTTAAAATTACTTATACTCAGATTTTTGTGCAGAGAAAAGGAGCTGAACTGAAAACAAGATATTTCAGCAGCTCAGGCATTCGGCCTGATTTCACAGTCATATAATTTTGTAGGGTTTTATTGATATCATCAAAACACATCTCAGTATTGATGTAGGTGCTTAGCAAAAGCTTAATTTTTCTCTTCCCCCCTGTGGTAACAAAGAGTAAATGCCTGGCTGGAGCAATAATTACATGAGTATTTGAAGCTGTACGACTATGTTTATACACAAAAACAGCAGCCATGCTTGGTTGACCAGACAAGGCCTCACACTCCTTTAGTTGAGTAACGATGTTTTGTTCAAATCAAAGAACATCTCTAAGCTGTTCCTGAATTCCAGCTAAGATTAAGAGGGCAAAGATCTCCGTGTGAATTAGGAGGCTATTTGTACTACTATGGACAGTAATTGGGTGTGTTAACTGTACTTAAAAACTAAACTTGGAAAAAGTGTAATTTCATTCCTGTGACAAGAATAAATTATATAAACAGGAGTGTGATCCCTCTCTTCTACAAAAAGCACTTTTTGCATGTGTTCATTCCCCTGAGTAAGGGAAAGCCGTTTTGGACCCTATCCCAGTATCAGCATTTGACCCACAAATACAGATCTGTGTTGTGCTGAAGAGAAGTGGGGCAGAACTGCTAATACAGACAAATGGGTAAGAAGGGAGACAAACAGACAAAAACTTGCTTTGCTTCAGATACTCTGCAACTAAGCTCAAATTTTGGTTTCTTTTACTGTCAAGGAAAAATAATCCTACGCTCAGATCTTAACAGGTCGTATAGACAGCTTGGGAGGAAAGATGTTTTAAAAGAAGTGTAGCATATAATTGACATCATTTACATTCACTTCTATTTCAAGCTGCTTGCATATTACTATCTTTATTCAGTTCCTATTGGCTATAACTGAAAAGAATTACAAATGTTATTTGCCTTGATAAAAGGCCCAAAGGAACTGAACAGGAACTTAAAACAACTATCTAAAACTCACTCCATCTAACATAATTTTAACATGGAAATCTTTCTCCTAAACTGGGAAGCAAATCAAACAACAGAGAGCAAAATAGTGCAAGGAACCATTAACACCCCTGAAGTATAGAAGTATTACTTAATCTGTGAAAAGCAGTATGTTCTGTCCTAAGACTACCCACACTATCATAGCATGTCTAAAAGACTTGTACACAGCAAAGGGAAGACATTTATGTAACGCTAAAAATACTGCTTCAATAGTTACTCTGAGCAAGATTTACAAGATAATGCACTGTGACAAAATATTTACCTTGCTTCCATTTGATGGAATGCTAAATGATGCCTTTTCTTCTGGCAGCTGGGAAAGCAAAGCATCAAAAGAATAAAAACTCTTTTGTTCAAGTAGCAGGTTGCTTTTGCTTTCAGGAAGAAAGTGATGCGACTTCTCAGATTTATTGCTTTCTGTGACATCTTCAGTGATTCTGCAAGAAGTTACATTTAACACAGGTTCTTCACATTGTCTGTCTAAAATGTGGATAGCAAAATCCAAGCTGGCTGCTTTTCCATAACGAAGACCACTAGATTTCTTCAGGAATGCTAATTCTCTCCTGTTGCTATCCTCCGAGTATTTCCTCTTCCAAGTACAGTGTTTCTCTGAACTTCGCTTCTCTTTTTCCTTTGTCTCAGTTTCATTAGGCTTGGTGAGTCTCCAGTTATCACAATGAAAACCATTCCCACAATGAGAATCACTCTTTCTTTCACCCAGTAAAACTTTTCCTTTAACAAGATCAGATGATATGTCTGTACTCACAGGCAGAGCATTACCATCCACTGTTACTCTCTGGGGGAAAGAATCAGCCAGTTCCATATACCTGGCACAATTCTCAGAGTTTTCTGAAATTACCACTTCACTGTGGCTTATTTCTTCATTTTCTTTAACCTGTATTGGTTCTGGTCCCTTGTCGGTTGATCTCTTCCTCTTTTTTCTTATGAAATATTTTCTTCCAGGGGAATGTTTAGCTGGACTTAAGGGAGCTTTGGCAGGATCTAAACACTGTTCTTCCTTTGCAGCCCTCACACATCCACAGACATTCCCCATTTGGCTTCCAGTAACTCACAGTTGCATTCACCCCGGTATATTTACATGCACTTAAATCCTCCTCAGAAAGTTAAGAAACACCATTTGCCCCGTAATTTCTTCCAGACTTCATGTCCATCCTCCTCAGTACGTAGCCATTTTGCTTATGAGAACTGCACACGCAATAAATGTTGTGGCACAGTGCCCAGGCAGGGCCTCTGTCTGATTAGACACTGTGGCTTATTTCTGGCCACCAATCCTCTTAAATAAACATCACTGCTTCAGTGTTGGGCTGTAATGCTGATGGCCTTTCACAGACATGACATAGCATTTATGAGCAATAGAAAATTCTTGCGTGCGTTTAAACTTCCCGTTTCATTCAGTAACTCAAGCAAGATAAAGTAGAAAAAAATCCAGCAACCTTTGAAACTATTAGCTACACTCCAAAAGTAAGCAGGGCAGCAAATAGCAGAGTTATCAGATATACTTTGCACTTCCTATGTTTTTACTACCTATCCAATGCAAGGGAAGATTAAAGGCAAGGATCAGTAACTGCTCTGACAGCATATGGAGGGCTAATTTTTTATTTGTATGTGGAGGTTTCATAGCAGGTGATGTGGTTTCACACTGATTTGTCAGTTATAAATAACCTGCTGTTTCACTGCTATCATACAAGTCTGACAGCTTGCTCAGGGCTGTGCTGTGTACTGGCAGGCTGGAACTTTGCAACTGTTTGTAAAAATGGAGCTTTATCCTCCTCTTTGTGCTCCTGTTTGGCAGGCACCTCTGTAGGTCTGAATACAGCAGCCAAGAAGTGTCTAATTGATATGAAAACTAGGCAAAAATGTAAACTACTAAAATGCAAGCAAGTCTCATTACCAACATCCTTGGTTTGAAAAATATGTGTTTTGGACCTTCAGCTTCATTTTTCTTACCAATTTCTAAAGCCTGCTAAAAACAATATGCATTAGCAGAGGTAAATCTTTATTGTTTCCCATGCCAGAAATGAGCTGTTGAGTGACTTGCCAAGCTTTATCAGGTGTTACCACTGAGTTTCCCTTGTTTCTTAGAAAAGGAATTGTAATAATTAAATCCAGAGAACTTTTGCCATTTCTACTGAAGTATTCTATGATATTTCACTTATAGGATAATACATAGAAGCATATTATAGCATAGAAGTAGCCTCCACAGAATTTACAGATGCTCATTGCCAGATGCTGGGATAAAATTGGACAGTAATGCTTAGCATTTTGTATACCGTAACACTAAGGGACTAGAAGACTTTTAGAGAATAGACTGGACCACTGATAGACAGGCAACTAAATACAGACAGAACACTAACATGTTTCTTTTCAGAGTAAATATCTGTGCCATGACCACACTCTCTCTCACGGCCTGAATTTGTATTTGTAGTGTGTTTAACATACGGGTGCAGTTGTGACATTTGCTCCCTTTACTCACAGTAAAAAGCTGTATTTCAAAGCTGTATATCCAGCTTTGAAAAGTGTCTTTATTTCAAAGGCCCAGAGGACTCACTGATTTAAAACACACATCCATATTTGGGTCTGAGTAGGGTCCTGACTTGCCCCTCCCTTTAATTAACAGAAGATAACTCTAAAAATAAAAAAAGAATTCTTTGTAAATGACTTCACTGTGTTTATGTAAATAAATGGAATTTATGCTTGACTATATACTTCTACTCTCTCATTAGAAAGGAAGATTCAGGACTTTGCAGTGCAACAGACCGAGACTGATTTCATTTCACACACATATAGCTTTTGGTTTTATAATAACTTGCCTAATAATAATAATACATGGTATTATTCAATACAACAGTATTGAAATACTACATTACATACTCTCACAAAAAAAAAGACTTTATACAAATATCCTGATAAAGCAGAAGTCATGTACAAGGTTAAAGATAAGTTTCCTGCATTTGAATGTGAAATTGCAAGTTATGATGCTATATGAAATGTTTAATTGAAATTGTAATTAAGTAAATATAGCTTTACAGAAGCACATTGTCATTGTTGTTCTTAAATTTTACAGGAGTTAAAAATTTGCCTAAAAATAATGCAAAATTAAATTTTCCAATGCAGGTGTATATTTTAATTAAGACACATGGGCACCGAGGTTTCTGAATAAAAATTATATTAGAATATCTGACTTCTAATGGAATATAGCCATAGAATCATAGAATAGTTCGGGTTGGAAGGGACCTTAAAGATCACTGAGTTCCAACCCCCCTGCCATAGGCAGGGACACCTCCCACTAGATCAGGCTGCTCAGTGCCTTATCCAGCCAGGCCTTAAACGCCTCCAGAGAGGGGGAATCCACAACCTCCCTGGGCAACCTGTTCCAGTGCTTCACTACCCTCAGTGTAAAGAATTTCTTTCTTATATCTAGCCTGAATCTACTCTCTTCCATTATTTCTAGTCCCCTCATCACATACCTTATTAAAAAGTCCTACCCCTGCCTTTCTGTACCCTTCAGGTATTGATAAGCTATGAGGTCCCCCAGAGCCTTCTCTTCACCGAGCATATTTAGCATATATTTTTAAGTTATTTTGCTTTATTATATATACAATTATTATTTATATATATAATATTTTAATAATTATAATTATATATTTAGAATTTATTTTCTTTAAGCTACTAACATCTTTAATAATCTGCATGATACTAAATTCTTCCAAAAAGAAAATATCCCTAAAGCATACCCTGTCATTTCAAAACTCCTGGTAGAAATGGTTTAACAAAAAGTAACACTATAGTCACCTCAGCTTTAAAAATCACTTATGCTCTTGAACCACAGAAATTATCAAAAGAATTGACAAATTCCATTTATATCTGTTGTGGGATTTTTAACATTAAAAATTATGCAAAATAATTCTCAACATTAAGCAAAGACAATAAATGAAAGTGTAACTAAAGACAAATGACCTTTTTCAGCTAACTGAAATTCTATAAAGTCAGAATGGAAAGGTTCATAGGCAACAGGATTAAACTCGAGATTAAGAAAAAGGAGATTGAAATTTCTTCTAAAATCTGTCTGCTAGAGCAAAGATAAATTATGTTCTGTATAATCATAGGAGACAACCACTGAATCCTAGGTGAATCACCACAGTATAGCAAAGCCCTGACCACACGAAGGGGCTTTGTCTGAGACATAGGACTAGAGAGAAATGGAAGCTCAGAGCTGGATCAAGATCCAAGTGACTGAAGCTGTTAAAAATGCGATCATAAACTCTTGTGGTTTTTTTCTAAAAAAAGAAGCCCAAAGATAGAAATTTATACCCACCAATGCTGGCAAGTTTTACAGGGAGATTAGGAAGAGACTTTTTCTGGCACATAAAACCTTAAGAAGTACAAAATGAATGAAGGATTAGACTAACATTTGTCTGCAACTTGATCTTAGAGTCTTAGAAGCTGCTTAATCACAAACAAGAAGTTAACTTTAAGACATGGCAAACAAAAGATTAACAATGAGACATTAAAAACTCATGCAGATTTGTATGAGTTTGCACTTAACCCTACATTTCTGTAACTTGTCAAGCACATCTGTGACTGAAATGCCTTTGGTTCTAAACATGGGACAAGTGCATTACACGTTAAAGTTGCCATATTGTTGAGTAATTGTTAGTTTGTTAGCAAATCCCTGAGACCATTCATTATGACACACTGATAAATTATGCATTATCATTTGTTTTGTATAGTTAGCAGGTGCAGTTAACAAAAAGTTATTACACTTGGCCAGTCAAAACATGCCTGGTATCTTTTATCCAAGAATAGTATTATCAAAAGCCTACTAGGAATGCATTTCAGCTAGTTTTAGACCTAATACCACTTTTTTGTTTGTTTTTTTATGCAACACAGCAAATGTAACGGAGCATTTAGCATACATGGGACATGATTCCATGGTACAAAAAAAGCATACCAGATAACCAGCAAGCATTTGTGCACATCCCAAGGATCACATGCAGAATGACGCAGATAAACACAAGCCAAAGAGAAAGTGAAAATTGAAGCAGCACATGATAGAGAACAAGGCAAAAACTACTTGCAAGCACACAATGTAGCAAAGGTTACACTTGGAACTGACTGAGCCATCCTGGCAACTAGTGGTCAAATTCTGAGCGAGATGTTCAGCTTTCACGTACTGCTAAGGTACCAAAAGTAATGACCCTGAAGGGCCTTTATATCCAGTGAGATGGCTTACAAAAAGAGGAATTCATTCCTTGTTGATGGTTTTATGGGATTAAGGATGAAGAGAATCAAATGGATGAACTGATTGGTTGTAAATCTTATCCTCCAACAGATATCCCATTTATAGAGTCTTAAATATGAGCCTTTGTAGAGTATTTGTAGTCTAAATATAACTCTACAATGAGTACTAATGCTTTTTGTCCTTGCTGTGATTCATGAATCCCAGGAATTCAAAGATTTCCAGACACATTTTCTTACCTGTGAGTTAGCAATTTTTATTTTTCAGTTGAGCTCAGTTGAGGAATAAAATACAGGAAGAGTATACTCCATCATATGCTGAATCTGAACAGGTAGATTCTGCCAGTTCTGCTGTATGGGCTAACAGCTGAGAATTGCAGCTCCCAGGTGGAATACAAGTTACCCGATGATCACTTACAGTCAACGATTAGATAACTAGCTGCACAGCTACATCTTTAAATCTTTGGGAAGAACTGACCTATTATAGCTGTTTCAAAGTATAGGCAGATTAAACTTCAGTCCCTGGGCTACAAGACCCATGGCTCCAGCAAGAGCCAGGGTCAAGCTTCAGAGCTAGCAGCTTCTGGCCAGCTGCTGCCAGCAAAAATAGGTGTCAGGAGAAGGTGTCTGTTGTCCACCTGAGAGTCCTGGTGGATAACAAGTTGCCCAAGAATCATAGAATCATAGAATAGTTTGGATTGAAAGGGACCTTAAAGATCATCGAGTTCCAACCCCCCTGACATAGGCAGGGACACCTCCCACTAGACCAGGCTGCTCAGTGCCCTGTCCAGCCTAGTCTTGAACACCTCCAGAGAGGGGGCATCCACAACCTCCCTGGGCAACCTGTTCCAGTATTTCACCACCCTCACTGTAAAGAATTTCTTTCTTATGTCTAGTCTAAATCTATCCCCCTCTAATTTATATCCATTGTTTCTAGTCCTCCCATCCGATATTATGTTAAAAATTCCTTCCCCTGCCTTTCTGTAGGACCCCCTCAGGTACTGAGAAGTTACTATGAGGTCCCCTCTGAGCCTTCTCTTCTCCAGGCTGAACAACCCCAACTCCTTCAGCCTGTTCTCATACGGCAGTTGCTCCAGCCCTTTGATCATCTTCGTGGCCCTTCTCTGGACCCTCTCCAACAGCTCAATGTCCTTCCTGTGTTGAGGGCTCCAGAACTGGATGCAATACTCCAGGTGGGGTCTCACCAGTGGCGAATCCACAATGAGCTCTTGTGACCAAGAAGGTGAAAGGTCTCCTGGGATGCATTGAAAACATTATGACCAGCAGGTTGAAGAAGGTCATCCTCCCCCTCTACTCTGCCCTGGTGAAGCCTTGTCTGGAGTACTGCATCCAGTTATGGGGTCTCCTGCTCAAGAAGGACAAGGAACTACTGGGAAAAGTCCAGCAGAGGGCTACAAAAATGATCAGGGGACTGAAGCAACTCTCTTATGAGCGAAGACTGGAGGACCTGGGTCTTTTAAGCCTGGAGAAGACTAAGCGAGGATCTCATCAATGCTTATCAATACGTAAAGGCCAGGTGTGGAGAGGAGGGGCCAGATTCTTTTCAGAGGTGCCCTATGACAGGACAAGGGTCAATGGGTGCAAAATGGAACACAGGAAGTTCCATGTCAGTATGAAGAAAAACTTTTTATTCTGAGTTTGACAGAGCACTGGAACAGGCTGCCCTGAGAGGCTGTGGCGTCTCACTTCCGGAGACCTACCTCCCACAGCTCCACACTGCCACCTCAGGAGAGACAGGAGAAAAGCGGCCAACATGCCTTTTCTACGGCGACCCCATCAATACATTTAACAGCACCGCTGCTAAAGCAGAGGGAGGTGCATCGGTCCCAGAACACCCCTGCAAGTCCTTTACTGGAATGAGCCACCAGAGTAGAGCTATCTCTTCCTCTGGCCACTCCGTATGAAAGCCAAAGCCTTTATGACCGACAGAAGAGTGCTTCAGAATTACTACACTGGAAACCCTGAACACCTAAGTGTGGTAAAGTGTATCAGGAACTTGAAAAATGGCTGGGTAGCTGTCCTTTACCTTTATCTCAGATGAGTCTTCTACAAACAAATCCACTCTTTCTACCTTTTTGCCCAACACAAAAGTTTAACTGATGATCTGCTGGATCAAATGAACTGCTTATAGATTACTTTGGGAAAGACATAAAGAATTAATTTCATTTGAACACTTCGGGTAAGTCAGCGAGAAAAAGAAGTATTTGCTGCCTGACAGGAGTAATTTGAAGGTGTTACATATGTTCTAAGGAGGCCTGAGAGGAAGCAGCTGTGTGGCCAGAGCTGGCTGAATGGTACTGCAACATCTGAGCAAAAACGTTACCCACCACAGCCTTGAAAAGTAGCGTCCTGCAATGACAGCAGAGACCTGGGGAGGGTGGAAGGAAAAGTGCTTCACAGTAATATCCAGATGAAAATGAAATAGAAAAAGTCTACAAAATCATGACTGAGAGCTCCATGAATTTTTTAAGGTCTGAGTTGACAAAGGCCTTATTTTGGATGCCTGGAAATATAAAGATTTTTCAGATATTGCTAATTGCAATGTGTTTATTTAGACCAACTATTATTCCAAATATTTGACCTTTGCTAAATTAAAGAATGTTTGTGATGGTTTGAAACAAATGGACAACAATTTTCACAGACATTATCTTACTAAAATTGTGGTTCCTTACTGAGGCCAAATTCTGCTTTCATTCTGCTCATCCCCAATGTCAACAGTGAAAATGTTGAAGGAGAGATCTACTTAATTATTAATCTGGATATTTTTACATATAGTCTGTAATTATATCAAATACTGCAGGTGTCAGGAAAGTTGTTTACAGTAGTCATTTCATTACAAAACTGAATTTTTTAAAAGTCACATATCATTGAAAGTATGTGAATCCGATACATTGAAAGCTTGCCTAAATCCTAATAACATCAAAGTCTTAGGATTTTCAACACTCAGAGGACAAATCATATTCTAACATACCAAACTCAATATACCACAGGATTTCACATCCCACCTTTTCTATAGCTTATATGTAACTACTTGGGACACACAACATAAAATTTCTGGACTTGTGCAGCTGCAAAAGTCAGTGGTATAATTCAGAACAGGAGTTATATTTATCTAATTATGCATGGTAAATTAGAAAGCCATAACCACCTCTAGACATAACCCAGATGCAAGAGGAATATAATCCTCAAATACATATGATCTCTTCTTTTTTTTCTTTGTTCATCATGCATTTCCCCTAAATCCTTGCTAAATTCATTCCAATACTCTGTTTTGAGGAAATACTATCCTCCCAATAAGTGCCATGACTCAGGGAAACAAGAAGCCACAACCAACCAAAAAAAAGTCCCTGGCATCTTTACTACCTCTCAAGTTTCAGTGAATACACTTAAGTGATGGAGCAGAGGCAGTAACGTCATACAAAAGCCAGCTCCTTAGACACACTGAGAAAATAACTACTTCTGCAAATGCCAGGAAAACTTAAAGAGGTAGTTCAGATGTGTTTATGTTCTGCTAGGTCTTGAAGAGACTATTTAATCCAGAGGGGGGAAGATTAATTTTCCTAAACATGAACTTCTTTGAGATACCCTGCTATATCCCAGGCATCCAATTGCACACATGCTGGATAACTGTGAACTCAGAACACTAGCCACCTACTGCAAGTACCTACCAACCTCATTCACTGCATTGACTAGCTCTCCAGTCCTCAATCTGTTGCTAAATATGTTTATCATTATTTAAGATACAGTTTATCTTGTCTGATCAGTCTTACCCTGCGTGGTAGTTGGGTTTCCCACAAGACCAAAGTTATGTTTCTTATACTCACGCGAGTGTCTCATAAATCTCCAACAACACAGAAATTTATGTTTAGTCAAATGGAGTGAGCCTCCAGTAGCTGGTTAGTTGACTCACTCTCTAGGCTATACTTAATACCTGTATAGACCAAATCTCTATCACTCAGATAGAGGGGACAATTTAGACACTTAATGCATACGAACACACCTCTACATAAACACCTAGATTTAGCTGTCTTCAAATTGAATCTCACTAGGACTTTTACAACATCCATGGGATTGCTCAGTCAATAAACACAGACATTGCCATGACTCTTCATGCCTTTGTGAAGATTCTGCTGTTAGACTTTCTTGTTCAGAAGTTTCCTTCCTTCAAAATTTAAGTGCAGCCAAAGGTAAGGTGTAAGCCTCCACATTCTTCTGAACTTTCTTATACAATCTGAATCCAGATCAGCCATATGTAGCTGCCAATTATGCCAAATGATCATACATTCCAAAAGAAGTGGTATAGAGGCAAATGCCAGGGTAGCACCGATTAGTACAGAGCGTGTCTCTTACATCATGTTATGAATTTGTTCTGCATTCAGTGTAGATAATAGCAAAAGGAAAGCATTTTTCATCAAATCCTGTTCTTCAGTTATTTCCTAACAAGGCTTAATGTTTAGTTCAAGAACAACTACTGATTTTTTTTTAAATACTATTTTTAAAAAATAAAAGCAGACAGATCTGCAAGATGTAGTTTGCATTGGTAGAGATATAGTTAGTAGCTTCTGGGTGCTAGAAACAAGAGAAATATGTTTCAGCTACAACTAGAAAGCTTCTACATATCTCACATGGAGCTGGCTACCTTACAGGGGAAATTCCATGTCACACTAGCTCACCTAAATCAATTACTTTACGTAAATGTTTTTTGTTCCCAATTTACTTTCAGCTAAAACTAGTAACACCAATTTATATCAATTTTATAAGCACCCAAAATTGTGTTAGAAGTCCTGTGCTTCAGCTAGTAAGAAAAACTAACCATTTAATACAACAAAAATCTGATCATCAGGCTCAGAAAGATAAAATATACATCAAGTAAAGGTTAACCTCCACTAACAGCTTCTATGAATAAGTTTTTAATTATCTCTATTACCTTAAATACAGCAACATTTAATCACTGTCTATTCTGTGGGTTATGCTTAAATATACTTAAGCCCAGTCTTCTTTCTCTGTAAAACTAAAAGGGAAGAAAGACCAGCATGACATGGGGTTGCTGATAGAACATCAGTTTCCTACTCGCAGTGAGCAGTCAGTGACTTATTTGTGCAGGTCTGGACTAAGCTATACACCCTGCTTAAACCAGGACCACATTAATCTTCTATTCCTTGTCAGGGTTTGCAGAAAAATGAACTGGATACCGATAGCCTTTTGGGGATGTTTTAAGGAAGTATTTTCCAGTCATAAATCCAGAGAAGGATATCCCTAAGTGAACCACAGCTTTTTTGTATTATCATGTAATTTTCTGATCACTTAAAATGCCTGCACAACAGGGAGTTTATCGCTAACAGCGCTGGTGTTACTAAATGGGAATTATCTGTCATCTGAATTACATCATCTACAGCTACGGTCATTGTGAAAGGCTCATTTTGAAGAGCAATTTAATACCACACACTGTAAAGCAGCATTATACTTCACACAATCCCACCAGTGTATAACAACCTAGGATGCCACCTAGCGTGACCTGCATTACCAAATGCTAAAACAAATGCTGCAGTGTTAGGGACTGCTGGAAAAGGACAAGAGTAGTGCTTGCTAATGCATTCCTAACAGCAGAAAAATTGAGATCCAGAATAGAAAAATATTTTTAATTCTTTAATGAATTTTAATACTCATCAAGAGAAGTCTACAAAATAAAACAAGACTGGTTTGTTCAAAAGCTGGAAGGAATGCATTAACTCTTATCTTTAATGATATTCAAAACCCAAGCTATTTTTCTTACTCCACAGATAGGAAATGAGCTAACAAATGATAGTTCCAGGTTCAGTTTACATCACAAAAATAAATATATCATCAAAATCCTCAAACAGAGAGGAGGGTTTAGAGAAGAGACATAATGTATATTTTTGCACATGGAGTCCTGTCTAAGTTGACACATTCATCATAAATGTACTCGAGAATCTGTCTGAAAGCATACTGTCAAACAAAACCAGAGACTTACCTGAAAGTGCAATATTATGGTCCATATCAACCCCAAAGTCAATTTGGGATGTCCATCTGTTATGTCATCATTTCTGATGTTAACCAGTGTCACCTGTAATAGTGGAAAGAATATACAGATAAAATTGAGATAAAGATGCCACAAATACATACTTCATTACCCACTTCTCAAGTCTACCATGTTATTTTTTTTTAATCTCAGAAGCAGAAAAGAATTGCCTTCATTGCACAAGTGGCCCATCAGGAACTGTCCTCTCTCACATACACATATGAGGGGATTCCTCAGCTGCCACTACATCAGCAGATCAGCTCCTCACACCAAATACCCTTCACCTCAAACTATGTCAGAGGAAAGCATGACAGAGAGGGAAAGAATAACACAAATATGATAACCCGTAAGTCCGATTTATGAGTCTCAGGGCAATGCCAAGACCTAGGAAGCTATTGCTGCCTTTCCTCCTTCCCACACTTTCCTGCATCACAGCTAGAATTCAGCAGCAGAACTGGTCTGCTAGTGGTATGGTCTGATAAAATAAAGAATTTAGTATCCTAGTTAAATAATGAATAGATTTGTAATGGTAACAGTTACTATCATTTCTGCTCATTCACAGTGCTATAAGCATGAAATAATTAATTTCACTAAAAACAAGGCTGAGATTATTGTCACTTCCATAAACCCACATTCAGCATATATTCAAGACTTGCATTTTCTTTGTTGAATTTTATTATTACATTTCTCTGTATCTTTTATGTATCCACATAGACAAGCAATTAAAGATGACTCAGCTAAAAGGCATTCTATGCTTATGTTACATGCACATACTTTTTAAGACACCCCTAACAATAACACAAGCAAAGGCATGCCCTCCTCTTGATCTGCTAAACTAATCTTAACTGTTAGAGGGAAAAAAAAAAAAAAAACCCAAGCCAAAGCCAAACTCAAAACACTCTGAAAGGAAGCATATTATACAGTTAAAAAAATAAAACCTGATTCAAACATTTTCCTCTCACCACTATATGAAAACTGTCATTGTCAAAAATCTATACAATAGTTCAGTAAGCCTTATCCATGCATTTTCTTTGTTTTTTTCCCAAGTCAGTCTTCAAATTTATCAATATATGGGATCTCTGTGCTCTACAATTACGACAGAGCACTGCATTTGGAGGTTATACAGTAAATCTGAGCAAGTTACCTTCTAAATACAGTTTAGAAACATATAATGGGGGACTGAAACTTTAATAAAATCCCAGTCCTGCTGGCAACTTGCCAAGAAAACCAAAGCCCTACAAGCACTTCATCCAGTAGAATACAGCCATCTTCACAAAACTGTGCAGAGCACAAAAATCCTCACATCACAATCAACCACTGTGTGATGAAGACTTGTGATTCCCAGTGACCTTGCACGTGTTCACAAACACAAGAACGACCCGATCCACCATCTCCTGTGCTTTCATATGCACAGTCTGTCATGCATAAATAAAGGATGGCCTGGTATAAAAACACAACTGTGACTGTCATTTCAAGTACCTGTTCATTTACTTTTTAGTGTATTTGTCAATGACTCAGTTTAACAGGAAAAGGTTACTTTAAAGTCAATGAAGCAGGACTGTGTTTTCAGTGCACATACATCACTCAGTGACCCATAAGATAGTTTACAATTTTATTTGAAATGCAAAAAGACATCTGTTTTTATAACAAAATTAAGCATCTGTCGGTGGTTGGTTTGCTATCTCATATGCCCTCAAATCTTCTAAATAGCAAATAAAAAATCTATAAAATCAATATGAGCCAGCAGTGTGCACTCGCAGCCAAGAAGGCTAACCAAATCCTGGGTTGCATCAAGAGGAGTGTGACCAGCAGGTCAAGAGAGGTGATTTTGCCCCTCTACT
>VZTY01021849.1:189649-227408 GCA_013400935.1 Turnix velox
GGTTCCTTCCAACCCAAACTATTCTATGATTCTATGAAAATAAATAGATCAGTTGAACAGAAAACAGTTTCTCATGTCAATTAATTTGGATGGGAAGGTACATTTCTTCTTCCAATACATTTTTTGAATATTTTTTAATACTGCCATTTTGGAAAGGGAGAAAGCAAGAATCCCTTAAGCATATAAAAGAAATTTAACAGCATAGAAGAAAACTGGGGTCAAGTCCCTGTCCAGGTATGAAGTTTGCAAGAGTTGGGATGATGGTTGGACTTGATGATCTGAAAGGTCCCTTCCAACCTAGATGACTATGACTATGAAATTTAAAACCCACAGCAGTAGAAAACCACCAGTGTGGGTTTCAAGAGTTTTTCTTAAAGAAGAAACAGGTGAAACTAAGCCTGAATCTTCCACAGCTAGGGTGAATCTGCTGCCTTTCTAGGGCACCAGTTTTGGTTCCATCAGGATCAAGGCTTAAGATAGTTTTTCAGAAACAAATATAAACAAAACAATGAAGACTCATGCAATATTCTAATTTCTTTCAATCTGCATTTTACACTAAAAAATCAGATTGTGAACAAAACTGTATACTAGCTAGAGTCTGAGCAGCACAAAAAACAGTTAAATACACTATCAGTAAATCCTAAAGATCCCATCCTACTCATAATTTTCTACTCTCTAACACTATACCACATGGAACATTGATGATACTGCTCAGAGAAGGTAGGTGTAAAGTTACCTTTGTCACACCTCTGTTAGCCATCTCAAGCGCAAGATGAAGCTGTTACACAACAGCAGAAAAGACTATGCAGGACACTTTTTATTTAGTAGCTACAGGTGATAAAATTTTTATTAATGTTTTTTATTAAAAATTTTCACCATACCTTGCGTTTTTTCAAATATTCAAGTGCAATTTGGACATTCTGGAGTCTATGAAAACGCATCCGACCTTTTTCTCGGGGCTAAAATTGGAAAACAAGAGTTGTGAGATTTTCTCTTCAGCCAAAAGAACCAACAGTTTGATTTAAAAGCTACCACAAAAAATACTGGAAACACTATAATTTTCATGAAGCAGAAACCTTTGGTGGAATAATGTGCTTTAACTATTTTATTTTTTAAACTGTATTTTGACAATTTTCAGCACAGTGGGTGGCAAGAGAAACCAGTAGACCTGGAGCAGAGCTTTGATCCATGCAGGCTGTTAGCTGTTTCCCCCTGTAGAGTACTATTCAGGCCAGAAGGGCCAAAAAGAATCCAACAAGAATTTACCTACAGAGACCAACCTACAATATATTATTTAAAAATATTTACAGAACATTATGCAAAGCAAAATATAAGCAATGTCATGGAGCTTTATGTTGCTCTGGTCAACACTGTGATGGAAAAGGTTACCTCTGTATGCATAAACATTATGGTATTGATACCTTCCTCCAAACAACATAATACAACATGTAGAGCCCTAGAATGCAAGTTCAAGCTCTTGACTTGGGTTGAACATTATAAGGTGTAAATAAAACCCAAACAAGTTGCTCTTCTCAAAGAAAAGTCAAAACTAACAAGAAGAAACGGTAAAATAAGGGTGAGTGGTGTGTTAATGGAAACATGGCAAAACTACATGCAGTTAGTGTAAAATCAGCAAGACGAAGAATCACACGGAAAAAGTACACTTTACTTAGCTGTCACAGATCAGTAATGAGAAAGGCAGTCAAATCTACATCATCATCTTATCCAAATCCTTCTATTCTTCCTTACTTCTGATTTTTCACAAATTTTCACAGCAATAAACTGAAGTGGACTATTATTGCTAGAGATCAGCCTTGAATGTATTTCCTCAGACAATCACTGTGAAACACATGGGTAAGCCCAAGCCTGCCTTAACTGCCTTTTCTTCAACCCCATGGAGTAGCAGATGCTTGCCAAAAGGAAACATGAGAAAATGAAGTTGAATAAGCAGCAAAAATTAAAACAAAAAGAATTTTCAGGACCTTTGACTTAGCCCTTTATTTTTCATACTGATATCCCAGAATCAAGCTCTGTGGTTCCTGCTACTGAGTAACTTTCCTGGATGGAATGAAGGCATGCTTACATGGAACTTGGGTTTCCACAATGAAGAGGGTATAAAAAAACCCTAAAAATTAGGTCTAGCATCTCAGAAAAGATTTTTTTTTTCTATGTACAACTAAAAGTACAGCATTTTGAGTTATATTATGCCCCAGAAGAAAAATAAAAAAGCACACAAATTCCACTGAAATCACAGCTACAGCACAACACAAGGGAAGCCCCTACATTTGGCCCCTACAACAGAATGTTGCTTTGGCAAACACTAATGATGTGAGGTCTACAAAGGCATGATACAGCTCACTTGGACTAACAAGCACTCAGCATTTTACACTTCATCAGTAGGTATTTCCGCTTCTGCATGGTTGAAATACAACAAAACAATAATTCAGCATTTGTTACAAGAAGGAAAAATCCTGCAAACCATCTGTATACTTTGTAGCCACTACATAGAGCTGTCATTTAACTTCTACTTTGACTATTTGCTTTGAAAAAAATAACTATTATATTTCATAAATTCTTATATTTCATAAATTTTAACAAGTAGATTTTCACACCTGAATTATTTTGAAATATTATCCAGTATTATCTCAAATACAACATGGGTGAAATAGACTGGTGCTTCAAATTAAGGCAAATAAATTTTTTGCCATTGACTTCACTAAGGAGAACCATCAAGCCTTTATCTAAACTACTTGCATAGGGGCAAAACTGTATGCACATTTAAAAAAAAAACAAACTTGATTTTATGGAATTCTAGTATTTCCTGAATTCAAAAAGATTGTTTTATAATACTTTTATGTCGCTCAGTACACACTGGTGCCATAGTTCTGTACAGCCTGATGGAGGAAGAAAAAAAAAGACAAAAATAAATGTACATTTGCATTTTAGCTGTTTTCAAAAAGGCTGAATAAAAATTGACCATAAAACAGTAAGAGTTATTATGTCCTTTCTACACCACACTATGGCAACACATCAAACTAAGAATTCAACATCAGCAGACACCACACTTCAAACACTAGATTAGTACAGTTATGGGGGTCGGCACCTACCCCCTTATCCTCATCCTCCACATCCTCATGCTGTTCATTTGCGCATGCTTCTGTTGAACTCACCAACCGTGAGGTCTTCAAAAAATCTCGCTCTCTTGGCTAATGAATATAATAGACAGGAGACAGGACAGCAAAGACACACCACAAATGAAAAGAAGAGCATGAAAAGAAGAACATAATGAAGAGAACAAATACCAAGCAAGGGAAGTAATGCTCACAAAGAAAGGAAATGACACCTGAGGAGTGTGTTAGACAATTTCGGGGACATTTTATCCTTGCTATTTGTAAGTTACTCCCTTTCATGTGAAGGAAAATTAAGCATCCAACACTTGTTAAAATAAAAATTGTAAAGAAAAGGGAAAAAACAGAAAAAATAATGCATTACCCTATTAAGTAAGGAAGTCTCACTGACATCAATGAATGAAAAGAACAGACTGTATTTCCCTATGGAATTCACAGTGGAATATTTTACCAGCAGAAATACATCTTGTGTCCTTGATGTGAAGTTACAGATGATGTCAACTATCAAAGAAACCTCCAGCAGTCAATATCAAAGAGCTAACAAACAGAGCAAGTTGAAATATAACAACCTGGAACCATTGCATTCTGATCTAGAAGCTTACCAAAGTGTCTCCAGAAAGTACTTCTAACAGTGAGATCAAGTTATGTCCATCTCTTAGGTCTTCATATAGGTCTCTTACATGCTTTTGAACCTGCATAGATAAATACAAAAATTAAATGTAAAATTCTCATTTATACCTGAGAACTCACACTACTATTAACACATACCATCTGATATACAGGTAAACTTCACCAGGGCTTTTCAAATTTATTCACTGTCATGAAAAATTTACAAACTGAAATTTATTCTAATGGGTAAAATTCACATCTATGTCTGCACTTGCATAGTTCCATCACATTTTATGCCATTTTACTGAAAAAGACAAGACACATCATATGACTTTATGGGTAATGAATGCACATAGCAACATATACAAAAAATTTGGTAATTGACAATTTAAATGATTGTTTAAATAGACCTAAGCAATGACTACCAACAGACAACACTAACTAGATCCAATGTATTGTAAAAAAAAAAGAAAAAAACAAAAAAAACCATAAAACATATATACTATCCCCAGCATGTATGTTCGCTGTGGCCTTAAACTTATTATTACTCAAAGCATATGATCCACCAATTAACCTTAAATTTCTCAGTGAGTTTTCCAGAACACTTGCATATCCAACTTACACACTATACCAAAGAAACGTGGCATCAGGTTGACATACACAGAACTTCCCACCACCACACCGTACCACCAGCAGTCACCAACCCCACCCATCCCCTCCTGTGGTGCCCCTGAAAAGATGAACAGTCAGTGACAGCTGACCTCATGCAACCAAGTTAGGCTGAGAAGCATTGAAAAGCAGCTAAATGGGAGGCCAACCATGAGCAAGAGACCACATGTAACATGAAGAGAGACACCTTAATTTTTCTGATAGGCAAAACAAAGCTGAGAGATGTTTGTCTGCAGGCCAACTTTTCTTTTCTTACTATTAGCTGAAATATAACATTATTTGAACTTGTACCTCCAATATGAAATCTACAGGATGCTGCTCTGACAGCAAACAGTTCTGTGTAAGGGCAGCAGGAAACAAGCCAGATCTTCACCGTTATACAATAGCTCTGTTTACCTGACTTTCAAGGGTATTACTGGAGGCATCCTGTTTATTAACTGTTTCTATAGTGGTGATTAGTTTCATCAAAGCTTTTAGTTCAGGTTTTCTTTCTCCAACTTCTAAACAGAAAATTACCTTTCAATCTGTTTCTACAATGAATATCATCTTGATTGACAATAATCATAGGGTTGGAAGGGACCTTCAAAGGCCACCTAGTCCAACTCCCCTACAGTAAACATCCTGCACTAGATCAAGATGCTTAGAGCCTCATCAAGCCTGGCCTTGAATGTCTCCAGGGATGGGGCCTCCAAAACCTCTCTGGGCCTCAGCACCCTCATAGTAAAGAACTTTTTCCTAACATCTAATCTAAACCTACCCTGCTCTAGTTTAAAACCACTGCGCCCTTGAGGTACTGGCAAGCCACTGTAAGGGCTCCCCACAGCCTTCTCTTCTCCAGGCTGAACAGCCCCAACTTTCTCAGTCTGTTTTCATAGGAGAGGTGCTCCAGCCCCCCTGATCAACCTCATGGCTTTTATCTGAATGTCTCCAAGAGTTCCACATCCTTCTTGTGCTGAGGGCTCCAGAGCAATAATCCAGGTGGGGTTTCATGAGATCAGAGAGGCAGAATCACCTCCTGGCCATGGCTTTCTGATGCAACCCAGGATATTCTTGGCCTTATGGCACGCAAGTGCATGCTGTTGACTCGTGTCCAGTGTGTCGACCACACTACTCAGCTTTGTATAATCCCAGAGGATATTTGTACTTGTGCTGAAGACATGCCACAGCAAGTCATCTAGAATGCTATCCCATAAGGAATTACAGCTGATACTATTTTCCATAACATTTATATAGACTTTGCATGCAGTCAAGTTACACAGCAGTACTCTTATACAAATACTTAGCTTTACATACTCACGTGTACATACACAAAATAACTTAGAAAAAAAAGATCCTGTAAACAATTAATTTCTAAATATTTCCCAGAGAAAAATTCTTTCATAATATTCAAGTACAGTTAGGCTGAACAAAGAAACAGACCACATTTTATCTGTGGTGAAAAGAAAGAAAAGGGAACCTACATAGATACCATTAAAATCCCTGATTTGATTATGCTAAATTCTTAGAAGATTAAAAGCACAAAGGTCTTTCATTTTCTAACTCAAAAAAAAAAGTGAATTTTCATTTTTCTATTCAAAGAAATGTGTCAAACTGAGTGTGAAATTCTTCCCAACAAAAGCATGCAAGCTTTCTTTGTAATAAAACCCTGTGAGAGTGTTCCCCTCTCCTTCTTACCCTGCCAACTAGGCTGTGCATCCAGGAAAGCAGAATCCCAAGGCAGAGCAGATCCACAGCACAGGCTGGCAGCCAGAAGCATATGAGGACATCAGGTTAAAGACAGAGGAAGGGAGTATACCTCTGAAAAATACTGCACCAGCACAGCAGCAACAAGTCAATGCCCACACTATTTTCAATGCAAAATTCGTGGAAATGACTCAATGTGCACGTATCGAATTGTGGATAAGGAAATACTACCACTTCTTATCCATCTGCTTTTATTTTCCATTACACCACACATCAGTCGATCTTCTTTTTTTTTTTTTTCTTCTATTTGTTACTGAGGTTCCTAAAGTATTACAGAAACAATAACTTCTCCAATCTGTCTTTTCAGAATCACAGATGCTTCAGAGATGAACTCATACCATGTATGAAGAAAGTGGCAAAGAGCCATCAAAACAGGAAAACCAGCAGTACCCTTAAAACATTTGTCTTAGGGCTGCCATTGGCTGACAATGACTCTGAAGAGAAATTATTTAGGACATGGTATGTTGATATAGGACAGCATAATGAGGATTTTTTTCTAACACTTTGAACAGTAGATCACTTATTTTAAAAGAGCATCATGTGTTTCACAAGAAATCCTACACTACTACTTGAGGAGAAGCTTGCAAAATCATCTCTATAACTTCATCTGGGCAGATGTCTCTCAACATATGAATTCTTAGATCTCTAAACTCAGAAGAAGCAAATAATACTATTTCATTGCTGCTTTGCTGTCACATTCAGCTTCCTTCAGGACACATAATAGCACAAGTGCTAGACCCAGTTTGAGGGCCTTGGATAGATCTGTGGGATCTGCTGAGTCCCATGGCATATCATAAGTTTTTGAGACTTTTCAATAAAAATGCAGAATTGTCAGCCCTATATTTTTCAAGGCCCAGATGCAAAGTAGGTGGCAGGCTGCCTTGGGTAACGTTTTGCAACATATCCACATGAGTGAGACAGAGAGATAATTTGAGTATGAGAAGAGATTCTTCAAGGAAGATATGGGAGATACTGAGTGGCCGAGGAGCATCTGACAAAACTTCAATGAGAAAAGCAAAATGGCTTATTCAAAAGGAGACAGTGAGAATTTAAGGCACTGTTTCAGAAGTGATTCATCTCCTGATCTTCATCTTCTGGCATTTATACTAGGATGTTTGTGGTAAGCAAAGCTCCATCCCCCTTGATACCAGCAGGAGATATTTTCATATCATACTTTCCCAGTAAGCTTACACTTTGCAGCCTAGTGCCTTGGGGAGTCTCCTACCACTAGAAAAAAAAGAAAACAGCTTTAAAACCATAGCAGTCACAGAGCTGTTTGTTGCCAGACCCCAGCACGTTAGGCAATTGACAAATGAAGACGTCTGAAAGCTGGCAATCTAACACCCCACGTAACTTGCATAGCTGTATCATACTATTCAGATGACACATCTGGTTGTCCTTAAAATCGGGTCGCTATCGCTTCCAATTGATAAAGACCCTGCCTCATTGGGCTTGGCTTCCTCCTCCATGCCAGGCATCACAGTTGATCTGTCACCACTGCCTTCAAATGTGCCTGGTGATTTAGCTGCCAAGGCACACACCTGGGTGAAAGGGGAAAGACTGTCCTTTATGCTTATGCAAGCTAAATCAGCTTGGTCTTGAAAAAGATGGACGAAAGATGAACAAGCTGGAGCACATTATCCCTAAAGTGCCACACCTTTTTAGTAGGGCCTGTTGTAGTAGGACAAAGCAATAGTTTTAAACTAAAAGAGAGTAGATTTAGATCAGATATAAGGAAGAAATCTCACACAGTGAGAGTAATGAAACACTGGAGCAGGTTACTCAAAGAAATCATGAAAGCAATATCCCTGAAAATGTTCAAGGTCAGGCTGGATAGGAATGTGAACAATGTGACCTAATAGAAAATGTCCCTGGTCGCTGTAGGAGAGTTGATGACTTTAAAGATCCTTTCTAATTCAAACCAATCTATATTTCTATGATATTTTTAATTTATTCGTACACAGAAGAACAAATAACCTTTCTCCTATTTAGAAGTAAATGTGGAGCAATAAAGGGTTGAGGCCCTTCCTGTGTATACCGTGGGTAGACACCATTTCACAGACACTAGAATAGGTTGCCCAGAGAGGTTGTGGATGCACCCTCTCTGGAGGTGTTCAAGGCCAGGCAGGACAAGGCACTGAGCAACTTGATCTAATGGGAGGTGTCCCTGCCTATGGAAGGGGGGGGTTGGAACTAGACAATCTTTAAAGTCCCTTCCAACCTAAGCCATTCTATGATTCATGTTAGGATATAGCATGTTCCAGACCAGCACCTAAAATGCAAGGGACAACATTCCCATCTNGTCAGGCTGGATAGGAATGTGAACAATGTGACCTAATAGAAAATGTCCCTGGTCGCTGTAGGAGAGTTGATGACTTTAAAGATCCTTTCTAATTCAAACCAATCTATATTTCTATGATATTTTTAATTTATTCGTACACAGAAGAACAAATAACCTTTCTCCTATTTAGAAGTAAATGTGGAGCAATAAAGGGTTGAGGCCCTTCCTGTGTATACCGTGGGTAGACACCATTTCACAGACACTAGAATAGGTTGCCCAGGGAGGTTGTGGATGCCCCCTCTCTGGAGGTGTTCAAGGCCAGGCAGGACAAGGCACTGAGCAACTTGATCTAATGGGAGGTGTCCCTGCCTATGGAAGGCGGGGGTTGGAACTAGACAATCTTTAAAGTCCCTTCCAACCTAAGCCATTCTATGATTCATGTTAGGATATAGCATGTTCCAGACCAGCACCTAAAATGCAAGGGACAACATTCCCATCTGAAACCTTGCAGTAAGTAGTGGAAACAAACATTAACATCCTGCAGAATTTTAGAGCTGAGGAAAAAAAGGCAGGAGAGAGTAGAATCAGATCAGGCAGGAATAATTAGAAGTAACTCCTATGTAACCAGAGGCCACCAGGAACTCCCCGAGGGAGGCAGGAAACTACCATGGCCCTGTCAGGCTGCAGAGCTTGTAAACAAGGCATAATTTTGTGCTAATAAACTTGGAAAATTATCCATTTTTACAAGATGTGGAAAACAAACAACTGTAATTGTATCTTTCTTAAATATCAAAATTCTCCTTATCTATACTATAATAAAGCTGAACTCATTATGTGGATACATCAAATTAGGCTTTTTCTTACAGTTTCCTAATAGGCAAAATTAAAATCAGATCTGAATCACATTTATTTTGAAAAGCAAAAGTTCAGTTGACAAGCCTTTACACAAACAGTGTCATGTGCAGGCATTATCAAGAGTTACAATATTATGGATCCAACAAAGGCTTTTCAGACCACATAGCCTGGGAAAGTCTGTTAAAGTACCCTCCTCCTCACTTCTGGAAGCGGAGTTAATTAAATACTCAGCTCAAACACAAAGCATTGCCCCTTTTCCCAAAGAAAAATGGGGTAAGGCTCAAAAGTATGAACTGTAAGTGGTGTGTTTAGAGGAAAAAAGTTTCAGGCCTTAATTACCACTGAGGTCACAGATAAGTCCAGATGACAGTTGGCACAAGGCCACCACAAATTTCACAATAAACTTCAGATTTATTCTTCAAGAATCTGATTCTGTGCCCATGGAAAAAAGATCCTTTAAGGTTCTCATTCACTTCAGCTACACTCAAATGCTCAAAATTGCTGTGCCTACTGTATGAGATCCTTGACTTCATGATGACTTTCCTTAATCTTTCAGCTTCCTAGAGATGTACCTAAGCTTGGTTTTCAAGGGCAAATTTTGTTAAAAGCGCTATTTATAAGGAAACTAAGTTTCAAAAACTTCTATATTTTAGTCTTTTCACCTTTCAAAATTAAAGAATCCCATTGTCAGGTCAAATTGCATGAAAATAAATATGTCACAAGTGAAGAATAAAAGAAATATCTCAAACAAGAAGTTTTACATATGTATAAAAGTTCACTATACCAACACACATTCTAAAATTCCAAACAGGTTTTTAACAAGATCCTTGCTTAAAGGCAGCATGTGATTGTTACACTATAAAATTTGTCAAAATGTTCACATATGACTGATCTGGCAAGTAAGGCTGCTATCTCAAACATCTTCAAGACTACTTCTTTTATTTTCCTCTGAGATTCCACCAAGTGAAGCACAAGAGTCTTGCTTGATACATATAGCAGGGCCACTCCACCTCAGCATTTATTTCCATGCCAATGAGCTGGCTGGCAAGGTGACGTGCAGCGGTCCAGGCCAGCCTCAAGTTGCACCAGGAGATCAGGGAGCTGACAGAGTTACATGCAGATTGACATCCTCACCCACAAGTCCCTCATGTTCTTTAATCTCCTTACTTTAAACCACGAATTTATTTCTAGTGAAAAAAAACCAGACTGTGAATACACATATTGGTCATGATCTTTGTTTTGTACTGAATCCTATAATTAATGTTGTCCATCCTGTTAAAAATAAACAGCATACAAATTCTGGCACAATTTAATCACTGTCTAACCCTGCAATAGAGCTCTCCAGGCGCAGCGCTCCCTGCAAGATGGGCGCTGGGCTACAGATGGTGCTGTTCCCTTGCCTCCAGGCCCATGTGCTCTAGCACTGGACACCAGGACAGATCAACTGGTTTCTCGAGGCCTAGCAGCATGGCCTATAGACAGAGCCCATAGCAAGATGGTAAGAAGCATAAAACTTGATCTCTTTTGTCACTTTGATGCATCTTTTCCCTTGAAAGCAAAGTCTGGTGAAACAGTGGTCTAAAACTCACTCTCTTGTCTCTTGCTTGTCAGTCTGATAATCCAATTATCAAGAAATACCTCTTGCAGTTCACTGAAACTAAATAATTCTTTATTTTATACCCATGAGTACTTTCCCAGCTGTTTGGCTTCGTTGCTGGATATTAATTTTCAGAAGCAGCAGGCACAGCTAATGCTATTCCACTGCATTAAGTCCTTCTAGCACTTTTACTAAGTTACCTTTAAACAAATCTCCCATCCAAAGCAAGTTCAACACCCATAATCCTTCTTTGTATAAGATGTTTCCAAATGGAAGATTCATCCCTGGCTGCATCCTTGGGTTCATCCTTCACTTTTTCATCTACCCAACACCCTACAATCTATTAGCTCAAGAATTTTGTAATCTGAACACAGTTCCATGTGTTCCCCTCCTCTAAAGCCTCATCCTTATATCTAAGCTTGGATAAGTTATGACTTTTTGTTTTGCTTTTACATTAATATTCACATCTCTCCCAGACAACTCAATCTTCTGCTTAATCCATTGCTCTCACAATACCCTATTTTGCATCTTGTCCCAGCCTTCCATTTTTCCAGTTGTATCTAGATAAAACTCTTAATAATAACAACAAAAAATAAACAGTTGCGTGGCTTTAAGGTAAATATACTGTTACTCAATTAAAAGAAAAAAAAAAGAAATCTGATTATTGCTAAATCTTGTCCTTGCGTTTTTCTTATCTTCCTGTATTTGGTTTCATGAAATGCATTCCAACATTCAACTAATCCTCAAGTTAGCAAGTATGTAAGGAAGTGCATATTCTTACTTATATACCAAACAATAAAGACATGCACATCTGTAAGTCCTCTTCTGGATTTCAGTAGTTGCATTTAACCAAATGACCTAAATGTTAGAAATTATTCTTTCTGCCCCTTACAGAAAAATAAATCTCTCCAGCTCACACATCTCAAATATTTTTGAAGAATAGGCTAAAAGGTTCTCCTCAATCAACACTGGTCTAGCTACACAGAATACTTGCATGGGCTCTTTTCTACTTACTCAGCATCTTTATCACAGCACTAACTCTCACTGTTTTTAACACTAGCAGAGTTTGAGTCAGCTGCTGGTAACTTTGCATATTAGGATCAAGTAATTCATCCAGGTGGAATCCATGCAACATAGATAAGCATATACAAAGATATCTATAAGTGTTAAAAAGACTAAAAAAAAATGCACTTAATAAAACCCTCTCTACATGTCTACCCCATTTTCTAAGCTGTTAGATGTGCCTCAGCACATATTACTGATGACAATTTGACTCACAACCTGCTTACAGTCTCATTTGTGACATCTATCCTGTTCCCATTTTAAAATATTTTAATTTCAAAGGCATAAATACAGATTAATGAAGAATAGAATCCAAACATCTCTTAAGTTTCACTTCACAGGGCAGCTCACTGAAAGAGGGCATTCTCACTGGAACTGAAGGATTTATGCTGATTGAAATAATTTCATGAAAATATAGGCTTTGGTAAAGAACCTGGCAGTGATCAGCTCTAAAACTATGGATTAAATATTATTTTGGAGACAAGGGCTGGGCCTTAATAGGCTGTCACAGAATAATATCAACATACAGCTGAAACAGATTTAACAACTCACTCGACCCAGTGCAGTAGAGCAAGCTGAGTTTGACTAGATGTTCTCCAATTTATTCATGAAACTACAAATGAAGAAAATTCTACAGTAACTCATACATATACTCTGTGTTAACTATGCTTAAGAGTGCAAGCTGGAACATAGGAGGTTCCACAGAAATTTAAGAAAAAACTTTTTCACAGGGAGGGTGACAGAACACTGGAACAGGCTGCCCAGAGAGGTTGTGGAGTCTCGTTCTCTGCAGACATTCAAAACCCACCTGGACACCTTCCTGTATGACATGATCTAGTTGTTCCCACCCTGGCAGGAGGACTGGACTAGATGATTTCTCATGGACCCTTCCGGTCCCTGTCATTCTGTGATTCTTACTTTCCAGAGAGGAGGATTTTCCCTTCCTAATCTTCAGCTCAGCTTAAAGAAGAAGATTTAATTTGAAGTTTTTAAGTTTTTGCTGACCGGACCCCCCTAGTTAGAGCCTGACCCCAGTAAGCACTTGTTCACCAGCCTCTGCATAACCACTTTTCTTTAAATACTGAGGACATATTGTCACATTTCCCTTCAGTCTTCTCTGTTTCAGACCAAACAAATTCAATTATCACAACCTGTTCTTACTGCTTTGTTACAGATGGCTACAAACCTCTTGTCATCACAAAGATCAAGGGTTGGGTGGACAGGCGGAGTTTCACAATCATGTGCTCCACAAACACACTTGTGTCTATTACAGCCTATCTCCTAACTACCATGGAGGCACACAGTCAGGTTGCAAAGATCACCTGTAGTTCCTGGAGCTTACTGCACACAAACCCGCACAGCCCAGCACAGGTGATGGACCTTGGTAAGAAACATGGCAGGGTGAGGGCCACACATGTTGCTGACATGACAAAAGGCCTGAGCCAAAGCACGGTAAAGCATTAGAGGAAGAGAGGTATCATTACAACAAGGAAGTCATAGAGGCTGAGTCCTCAAGGATCCAGCATGGCAAGAGCAGAGGGTGCTCCAATGCCATCTCTGACTGAAAGATAGACGGCTCCTTGCTCATGAGTGTGTCCTCCCAGACAGTAATCTGTTAATGAGACTACATGTAGTAGCACCATTTCACCTTTGGCCACTTGCTTTCAAAGACCAGTTGACCAAGTGGAATAACTAAGAGTTCAGTAACCTGTTCTGTGGTCTTCCAAGGAAGAAAAATTACCCTGCAAGATCTGTAACTCCCTGTTCTTTTCTTCTCCTTGGGAGAGGTATTATGCTTACTGTAACTGCAGACTCCTAGGAACTCTCTCTGAATTCTCAAACAGAATGATGAAATTATGTAAATCACTTCATTTAATTCCTGTTGGGTAAGTTAACCTGTCCAACCATGAAGCACAAAGCATACTTTTTTCTTGTTAAAATGTGTTTTGTCAGTCAGTTTGTAGACTGAAGAGGTTGGAGTAATTCAGGCTTTTCTACAGCATTCAATATGATTTTGCATTTATAGTTCTCCTTTCTTCATATTTTTCTTCATAATTGCAGAACCTTTCTCCTGCAGACTTTAATGTCACTATGCTACTGTAACACCTTCCAGAGCTTTTACTTGTCTGATTTTACCTTATCATGCTTCAGTAACTCCTTCATATAATTCCTTATCCCAATGTCCTTAGTTTTACTTCTTGCATGGCTCCTTTGTATTTCACAAGTCTCTTAAACACAGCAGTATATTCTAGACGATGTCACCTATCTGAGCTGCCTGTCTGCAAGCTGCCTTTGTGCCTCCAAAACAAATGTCTTCAATGACTGCCAGATTCCCTGCATTCCTCCCTCTCCTGCATTACTTCCCCAGGAGACCCTATCTAATGCTTTCCCCAGTTCTGCTGCTTAGAAGTTCATTGTCCTTTTTCCTTTTCTCTGTTTTCTTTGAAAGTTGAGCCTGCGATTTTGCAGTCACTTGCTGTTAAGATACTGTCCTGGTTTGGGCCCAAAATGACTAAAGGACCCTCCCCAGTGACAGATGGCCCTCCCTCCTCTCTCTGAAGAGAGAGACAGAAGAGGCCTAGCTGAAAAGTGAAGTTACAAACTAGAAAATTTACCCTATTTTACCTCAAACCAGGACAGATACCTTCCCTTTTTACATTTTGAAGCAGTCCATCCCAGACAGTCCAGACCTAAATAGCAGCTTTGCAAGAGACATTCTGAACCTGACAAGCTGGAGGTCTCTCTTGGCTGGCACTTCTCTCACATGACCATACTGGAGGCAGCCACCTCAAATCTTGCAAGCAAGCAAGCAAGAGTGCCCTGACCTGGTCTCTATACCTCTTTGGGCTGAGCTGAGCCATGCTACAGAAATGTCTCCTTCTTGCATAGGCTACAGAGGGCACCTCAGTAGGTGTTCAAATGCAGACTTCCACATCCTTCTGTCACTTACGAGGATAAATTACTTTCCCCATTGCCACAGTCCTGTCCTTCTGATTCTAATTAGTGATGGCAGATCGACTCTGAACCTCCTTATTCCAGCTCAACACCTCATATTGACAGCAACCACAGTTACTTTTTGTCCCATTTTATCCAGTTTTCCTAAAACTGCTTTTATTCACCCTTCACGCTTGCAACTTGCCCTTCCCTTTCCAGCCCTGTACAAGATGTCACCAAATATATATCCTTAGGGACGAATTCTTTAAAATCAACAAAGGTAATGCTGATAACATCAAACTCAGCGATAAATTTGGCTTTCACAGATTAAAACTACAGAGACACACTAACTCAGACCAAAAGCAATACAATCCACATCCGCCTAAAGCAGGCAAAATATATAGTTGACAGACATAACATTAAAGGCAATGTACTGTATTTTCAGTAAGTAAGTGAGGATTTTAAATATTATGTTTCTTATCCTTTAACATACAATATATTAAATGCCTTCAACAGACAATGTAGTCTTACAGGAAAAGCCTGTTTCTTCTGATGTTTTCATAGGACCCTATGTAGTCACACATCTACATTACCTCGGTTCAATAGCTTTCCAAAGAATATGAAATACTGTGTAATGTCTGTGAAAACATTGGAGGTTGCTTACTGTCTGGAGTCCACATATGGGGACATACTGGCTCCCAATGGAGTCAGTGGCAAAATTACAATGGTCCCATGCGAGCAAGATCAAGCCAGAGTATTTCTAGACCAATACATAAATTATTATTAAATGTAGATACATCAAAAGTACATAGATAAAATATAATCCCATGTATAATTTAATAGTTAATTAAAAAGCCAACATTTAATTGCAAATCACATAATTTTATCTCTTGTGATCTCTGAGGAATAAATAATAATCAGCAAAACCTATGCTGAGAGCAAACTGCAAATAATGAGCCCACAAAAAGAGAATTAATTAATATATTAGTCTACCAGACGAAAAATATTGATTCTAGTGGTTCTATTTCATCATATGGCAATCTCATGGTAGAATTAATTCGCCTTATAACCACTCTCACATATATGAGCACCTATATAAAACAATTCTTAAAAACTCAAACACCACAATAAAAAGGACCATAAAACATACACTCAGCAAATTCAGTAGTGATACATGCACTTAAGATATCAATGCACTTAAGATATCGTGCATTCCATGCATGTTTTACTTGCTGTATTCAATTATTCTCTTTCCTGATACCAATTAGTCATGAAGTCTGCATGAATTAAGAAGATCAAATAAACTTGAAAACTCTGGCACAGTCCTGATTGGCTTGGATTTATTCATACACTTGCTTGCAGGGAGATTTTGTGATATGATATATCACTAGCATCTAAAACTTTTCAGAGATATTCTCCTCTCTTTTGGCTTTAACTTCTGTTATTCAATTGTTACTTTTCCTTATCATCTCATGGTTACCTTACTTCCTTGTCTAAATTTCAAGTAAACACTAAATACTGATCTGCTTTGCAAACAGCTATAGGTTATACTAAGCAGATGAAAGATGAGTGGTTTCCCTGCAAGTGGAGGACTTTCGAAATATCTGTACACAGTGTAGCATGAATAAAGTATAATCATGCATATTTCACTGCATAATAACAAAATCAAACACTTCTTAAAATCATTAATTGATTGTGTTCTACAAGAGTTATTTTGATATGCTTTTCATAAGGAGCACATCTCAAAGTAAAAGCACTTCAAGATCTTTTAGAAGAGTCCTGAACGCACAACATTTTCAGAAGAGAAAATTAAATATTCTCCTGTACCAAGAAGGCTATAGGATTTGCTGAACTGGGAAACAAAGCGGATATGTCAGCTGCACCCAATTCCTAAAGCAAGCTGCATGCGGTGCTGTAAGTGGGATTCCACAGGATTTGCTCCCAGCAGAGTTTGCAGCAACTGCCAGAATTAACGATGAGAAATACAGACAAGGCTCATCATGATGCATAGCAAGCTATCTTCATCTTATTTTCCTTAACGTGGAAAAAAAAAAAGACAACCCATAACTCAAAAGTGCTTTATCCAAGTATGCTCTAAAAATGAAAGGTATAACATTGAGACTTTTTTTAGAAGTCACTACTGTAATGTGCCTCATCCCTTAAAATATATCACTAAAAACTGTTCAATTCTAAAAGAGAAGGAGGTAGTGAGTTTTAGATTAGCTGCACGGCTAAAAAGAAAAGATACTAAGGAACAGTGCTATCTAAAATGATAACCACTAGTGTCAGTGAAGTGCCAGCTTTCAGCAAGGAAATGACTGTGCTGTATAAGGAAGGGTCTCGCCACCATTAGCACACACCTGAACATTTCAGGAAGCAATCAACCCTAAGTGGCCATTTACAAACTGTGTGCTGCCTCAAGGACACCCAGAAATCAATAACTTCAGATTTCTATTCTGATTTATTCAGTCTGTGCACAACAAAAAGCTGCTCAATCACTCTCTAATGCACCATCACTGTGGCACGGTACAGAATTTTTAACTCTAAGCTTTAATACAATAGTTCAAAAAGCATTTTCTCCTACTACTTGTAAAAGCCTTCTTGCTTATAAGACATTCAAAAGTGACCTTCAGAGCCACTGTTGACTGTGTAAGAATGTTGTCCATTGCTCCCATCACCAGCATGTTCCTCACAAGGTCTAACCAGTCCCAAACCAAGCTGAGCAAGCAACAGGCAGCACTGAGTGGCTGAGGTCCCTGCCACTGCAGGAGAGACCTCCCTTTCCAGGGAACTCTGTCACCTCCAGGTCCCATATGGCTGGAATATCACTTAAGGGGCTCTCTGAAAACTTTTACTCCATGTACAGGAAGAGGATACCTGGGTGTTCAGCACCTATTCCTCATCAGAGAACCAATCTAACTAGTCTTTGGTTATAGAACCATAGAGTCACTTAGGCTGGAAAGGACTTTTCAGATCAAATCCAGCCATCAACACAACTCTGACAGAAAAACAACACAGAATTGTATCTCTAATTAGCATATAACTTCCCTGGTCCTACTCACCTCACTGTTCCTGATATAGACCAGGATGCTGCTAGCCTTCTTGGCCACCTGGGCACACTGCTGGCTCATACTCAGCTGTCACCTGAACAACACTTCCTGGTTCTTTTCTGCCAGGAAGGTTTCCAGCTAATCTTCCCCAGGCTGGTAACACTCACAAGGTTGACAAAACCCAAATGCAATATGCAGCATTTGGCTTTGTGCTTGGACTCCCATCCAAGCCAGGGCACACAGTTTCTCCAGGAAAATGCTGTGGTTGCCTTGCCTTTAGTCCTATTTTCTGTACATTGTGATTTCTGATAAAGAAACTAAGTATTTCAAAATATCATGCTTAATCTGTCAAGTCTAAGATCTGGCACTACACAAATAGTTTTCAATTGGTTTGAGAAAGGAACTGAACGACAAAGAAGAATTTGGCTTCTTTGACTCCTTTTATTCTTTATGTAGTTTTAAGGGTATGGGAGCATCAGGAAGAACGTCTGGGCTTCCAGAGAAGTTGGATTTCTCTTTTAGTGCTTAGGACCATGTGAATGCTACACTAGAACTAAAACTCTTGCTTCTACAAATTTACCTGTTGTGTTACTTCAAGGATTAATTACTTGCATAGCAAGTACTAGAATTTAACGTTCTATTTTGACAACAGCAAGGTGAAATACTTGCTGGAAGCAGAGGCAGGATTAGAAATCCTAGGAGAGGAGATGTCTATAACATTGCCATGCTACACCAGCATGCAAGTTTCCTACCACATGGAATGTGCAAATACGTGTAAAAAACCAACAAAACCCAAAAAACACAGATGACCCAGAGTCTGAACCTCAATATCTCACCTCTCCAGCCCTTATGTCAACAAAGATTGAAAGATAATGTTTAAACTGGAGCCTTACCACCAGATATTAAACAGTAGCCTTAGCAAGTGCAGTCCTCTAATCAGCCCTAGGAAAATGTATTATCACTTCAAAAGAAGAACTTCAGCATTTAAAATATGTACTGACAGCCCACTTGATCCGCAACTGTGGAATTCAAAGATAACTAACAGTTGAAATTTGAAAATTGCACATTAGGTACCTACCTGACTCTAAAAGTGCATACCTTGAGATCTTTAGCAGGAAATATTTCCACCATTACTATGTTTCTAGCTTAGCTGAGTACACAAGGTACATGCTTAATTCAAGTTCAGTTGCCTGAACTTAGGAAAGGACAACAGGCGAAAGGATAATTCTTAGATGTTTTATTTGTGGTTACTCAGTGAATCCCATAAACATAGAATTTAATTAGAAAAGTGCAAATAAACTTCCGTGCTACTCCCTAACAAATTATATTAACCCATAAAGGAATTGTGCTGCTGAACTAGAAAAAAGCTAATTTGAAAATACTGACATAAAGGGATAAGAGGCTAGTGCTTTGCCAAGAACAGCACAAGGATAGAAGATAAATTAAAATGAGCAAGTAGAAAATAAACAAGCATGGAAAAATTAAAAACAGATAAGAGAACAAAACAGAAACAGGAAAACAAAAAAGAGAGAAAAGAAAAAAAACCAACAAAACCCAAAAAAGAAACAGGAGGCCAAGAAAAGGAAGTGGGGAAAGAGAAAGCAAAGGACATGAACAAGATGGGAAAAAGACAACAGGAAAGTGCAATCCAACCCCATGCCCATAGTAAGGTCCCATCCACATTCACGGTCTGGTGCTTTCCACAGTTTCTCATGGTTTCTATCACCTTCATCCTTCCAAGTTCTTGAAGCCCATACAGTGAGAGATTAGCTACAATGACCTTGTCATTCGGTCAGTGGAGTGAAGCACTTATAGGACAAGTTCATCTCTCCCTAAAGCAGTAGATGTCTGAGACATCTAGCAAGGCCTGTTCTCTCTGCTGCCTACAAAAGAAGTCTGAACAACTACCTCAAGTAAAGATACTGAGATGCGTGCTAATTCCTACCTCTTTTTTTGTGTCTGCCACAATCTATTGGCAACAAATGTGCAAATACGAGTTGCATATAGTTTGCATTAAATCCAAGTTAGTAAAAAGCTGAAAGGCAGGACTCACATTTAACTTAATGAATATACCAGGACAGGTCTATAGATTGCTAGAAAAGCAGTCATTTATGGTGCTACATTTCTGCATTCAGTGTATTATATAATATTTCCTAAATATGCATTTGTGTCTTATGAGAGAGCCTCTGAAAGACTGATTTTCAATTCAATGCAAGTCACTGTCCTAAAAACAACGCAGTAAGAACAGAAATTTGACAACTATCACCAACAGCTTTCAAATAGAGTATATTAAAAAATACTATAAAATTCGGATCAGTGCTGTTTAATATCATTATCAGTTATATAGACAGTGGCATGAAGTACACCCTCAGCAAGTTTACAGATGACACTGAGCTGAGGGGTGCAGTTGACAAGTCAGAGAGATGACTCTGACTTAGAAGCACCGAAACAGGCTAGAAGGGTGGGCCTGTACAAACCTCATGAAGTTCAACAAGGCCAAATGCACAGTCCTGCACTTGGGGCAGAATAATCCTCATTACTGACACAGGCTGAGGGATGGTGTGACAGAGAGCAGCCCTGCAAAAAAGAAAATGGGGGCAGACAAAAACTTGGGCACAAACAACCAATGTGAACTAGCAGCCCAGAAGGCCAACTGTATCCTGGGCTAGAGAGAGGTGATTCTGGTCTCATGAGAATACACCTGAAGTACTATGTTCATCCCTAAGGCCCTCAGTGCAAAAAAGACATGGACCTGTAGGAGAGGATCCAGAAGTGTGCCATGAGGATGATCAAGGGACCACCTGGAGCACCTCTCCTATGAGAACAGGCTGAGAGAGTTAGGGCTGTTCAGCCTGTAAAAGAGAAGGATATGTGAAGAACTTATAGCAGCCTATCAGTAACTGAAGGGGTCCTAGAAGAAAGTTGGGATCGGACAAGGGTAGTTTTAAACTAGAGTAAGGTAGACTTAGACAAGACATTAGGATGAAATTCTTCACCATGAGGGTGGTGAGGCACAGGAACAGGTTTCCCAGAGAGATAGTGGAGGCCCCACACCTGATGACATGCAAGTCCAGGCTGGATGAGGCACTGAGCAAACTCATAGTGCAAGACACTGTCTACTGCAGAGGGGTTGGACTAGATGGTCATTGAAAGTCCCTTCCAACTCAACACATTTTATGCCTCTATAAATTCAGACTTAATGGAAGAGCCATAATTAATGTATATTTGTGTAAGTTAACAATCCTTTACTTGAATTCTGAAGTGAGACATATGAGATGAGAATCAAGGCCAGCAGAACAGACACACACATATATGTGTGTATATGTAGAAGGACATTGAGCTGTTGGAGAGGGTCCAGAGAAGGGCCACGAAGATGGTCAAAGGGCTGGAGCAACTGCCCTACGAAGACAGGCTGAAGGAGTTTGGGTGGTTCAGCCTGGAGAAGAGAAGGCTCAGGGGGAACTTATAGTAACTTATCAGTACCTGAGGGGGTCCTACAGAAAGGCAGGGGAAGGAATTTTTAACATAATATCGGATGGGAGGACTAGAAACAACGGATGGAAATTGGAGGGGGGTAGGTTTAGACTTGACATAAGAAAGAAATTCTTTACAGTGAGGGTGGTGAAACACTGGAACAGGTTGCCCAGAGAGGTTGTGGATGCCCCCTCTCTGGAGGTGCTCAAGACTAGGCTGGACAGGGCACTGGGCAGCCTGATCTAGTGGGAGGTGTCCCTGCCTATGGCAGGGGGGTTGGAGCTCGATGATCTTTAAGGTCCCTTCCAGCCCAAACTATTCTATGATTCTATATAATACATACACACAAACAGACACCATCATCCACACTTTAATGAAGGCTGACCTTGGGCAAGCAAGTCAAAAGGATAGAATGTGAACTCTATACCTCGATTTCACATGTTTGGGGTCTAAATCTTTTTTAAGCTACACCCTAGCAGTTGACAGTATGGGCAACGATAGCTGTGAATGTTTTAAAACTGTGTAAAATAATGGTGTCCAGAAATATAATTTTTAATACACTGCTCTTCTATAAAAACAGGAATAATTTAAAATCTACATTTCAAAGCTTAAGATAGGTTTGGGGACCACATAAAATTAAAACTACTTCCCACAGAAAATTAAAACTACATCGTTAAAGCACATCCTTAATACAGAAAAAGATCTGTAGCTTCCAGAAACATGATAACAATAATCTTCAATTAGGAGATGGTTAATTTGGAGACTATGTTTTGCTGACAGAATACTCGCAATCTTCCTGTATTTTTTTTTCCTTTAAATCTAGTTTATCTGAACTACTGAGCAATGGATATTTTAAGTATTACAAACAGGAGATAAAATTCATAAAGAGATAGCTGCTGGTCTGCAGTTTCTTGTGTTTGGAGCAGTGGTTCCCATATGGTATGATTACTTCAGATCTAGCAAATCCACAAAGGAAAACCTATTGGTATGAGTACCATTGAAAACCATTCTGCCACACCAAGCTCGCTCTGTGCATGAAAGGGTTCTGCACAACTGCTGCTGCACAGAGACTGATGTCAGGACCACTCCAGAAGATAAACTCAGGACCAATTTCACACCTGAGCCTCCCTAGCTCCCTAAATCACACCATTTCCAAGAGTTACCCTGATTTCAAAAAGATGCAAAACCAGAATTCTTTGTCTCTTAAAGATTCAGGAGCATTCCAAGTTGATTGTAAACACCTCTGAAGAAATTGTTCAGATTCATTCTCAAATACAAGTACAGCCACAAGAAGCAGAGAGATAATTTTTTGCATTAAAAAAAAAGTATTTTTCTCTAAGTATGAATATGAGCAAATCTTTACAGCACTTTCTGAACATTATACACTATGCTGACAGTATGCAGATACATTTTTATTTAATGTGACTTCTACATTAATTCAGCTTCCATGGAAAAAATAATAGATCAAAGCAAGTTGTGTTAAGTAATTATACAATCTGTTGCTCCAGAGAAATGTCTGGGTTAGACAGTTGGTGCTGAAACAGCAGGCTAAATTTAGAACTGAAGGCCCATGCAGTGAAGGTGAACTCAACAGCTGTAAGTTCTCTGCTGGCTAAAAGCTATATATGTCATTGTAATGATGTGCTCTGGCCCTGAGGCAAAGTTCACTGCTATTCAGAATAAAGATGTTGAAAGTTACTTTTGTCTATAGGATGCCTCTATTTTTAATTCATAAGCAGCATACTGATGCCCACAGGATGATCTAGAACTATCATTTCCAAGGTCATTTCCCTGTCCTCGATCATAATAAAATTTATTTGCCTCAACTGAGGCACTACACCCATAGGAGTCTAACACCAGAACAGTCAAGTTTTCTAGAAAGAAATCATGTTCCTGGATCTTTGACTCATTTTAACTTAAAATGCAAGTATTCAAATAGATCACCTTGGGATAACAGACAGTGGCATTTCAACTCCCCCGTGATTCTTCAAAGACAATGTACATACCTAAATCTCACGATTTAAGGTACTTCCCATTATAAGTAACACAGCTGCATCGAAACACTTAGCAATAGAAACAATTACTGGTGTAGCAATCAGACATCCAGGCATCACAGAAATATCAACTGACCTTCACGAGATGTTGATTTATCCATTTTGTGAAGGTCTTCTTTTGTACTTTGTCCCGTTCATCTGTGGGTAGAAAGGAAAAAGAAAATGGTTTAACAGCTTACAAAAGACAGGAAAGATTCGGGGTTTTTTAATGGACAGCTACAAAAAATTAGCCTTTTAATAAAGTTTAGACTCAGAATTGCATATAAAGGTTATAAAATGTCTCAGCAAAGTAACAGCATGTTCACCCAGCTTCTGTGACATCATATTGCAGATCAATTAATTAAAAAAACCTTCAGTTACTACAGAAATTCAAACATTACGACCTGCAATGATATTTACTTTTGAAACTCTACAATTCTTCCCAACCATAAACCAGGACAATCTCTCTGATTAATATGTCTATTTATTAAAATAGGCAGAACAGATCGCAAAATCTGAAATTAATTGCTTTGTCAGGTTAGCAGTATACTTGCAATGAAATTAAAAGGCTTGCAAAATAAAAATAAGTCTTTAGTCACATGTTAACTGTTCTGTTTACCATCAACTCTTCTAAAAACCCATACAAAATTCAATGCAAAATATGCTGTTATCCTGCTGTAAAATTAAATTAAACATTTAATTAATTAGATTAGACAAGGTTATCAGGACTAAAATCTAGAGTCAACAATAAAATTGTAACACTAGCTGCACCTTTCCCTCCAGCTGCACACATGCCAGTAGCTCATGTATTGTTTTTTTTAAACAAAAGATGCAACTCCATGCATTTCCCAAAACAGAAATAGAAGGCATAACACAGAATATTGTTCTCTTTTACTTCTATAATTTGCTAAAGTGAGACTTTTTGATATTTTTGGAGGTCCAAGTTTAATCATAGTTGCAGATGAAGGTGCAATCACCGATTTCCCATTGACTTTGACTGATCTATGTAATCTCAGACATCCAAATAAAGATCACATGCAGACAACACAACACAGAAAACTAAACCATCAGAGTGAGTGGTTCATCATTCAGGCTTGCAATAAGTACTCTATAATGTATTGTATTTCAGTCCTACAAATGCAGGAAAATGTGAAATCACAATAGGCCATGAGTAAGTACTTTGTGTCCTGAAAATACTCAAAAATTTGCTAATGGCACACCCATCTGGCTCAAAAAGAAACTGCACTCATCAAATTCATACATGTACGTTTTTTCTGCCATTACTTTCCAACTACATTTGAAGCATAATGAAGAATTCAGATGGCCTACAGCTGAAACACATGAAGATAACTCAGCTACATAAAATCCTGGCACATTTTCCCAGGTTTATCATCCTACTCAGGAAGATGCTGTATATATCTTCAACTATGGAACATGAACTACACCATGCTATAGAGCTCTATGTCTGGCTTTTTTCTGGTCAGAAACATTCCTCCTCAGTAAGTACTGGTATCCTGTGAACAAAGTAATACAGCTCAGTGACCTTCTTACGTACTTCCTTTGTGGAGCCCTCTCCCTCAAGGTTTACAGCTGGACAGATGCTTAATACCCTTGAAAAAGCCTAACAAAGCAGACCTCTATATATGACAGTGAGCTTCAATGAAAATACATGATTTCCAATTTGATTCAGTTTCCAATATTGATTTTTGCCTTCTATTTGTGAGAGAAGACCCAGGTGAAAATGTCACATCCAACTGTATGTAAAACTCACGCATAGTATAACAATCTCAGTAGACATGACACTACTGAAAGGCATATCACAGTGAAGTAATAGAACGGTTGGTGTAAGAAGGGGCTGACCTGCACGATCAATATGATCTGCCAGAATCCATTTATTGAGAGCATGAGACAAGCTTATATACAGTGATGGCTACTTATCAATGCTACTAACATACTGATTGGTTACAAGTTACATTCTTGCATTAATTTCAGACCCTCCTCTTAGAGTTCTTCTGCCAACACACACAGCTGTACACAAGTTCTTGTTATCTGTTGACTCCCTCAACTTTCCCAGACCATCGAGGACTCCTTCCCAAAACAGTGGAAGACACAAGCAAGCTCCAAGACCGTCAGGTGGCTTGATAAGATTTGCCTCAGGCTCTGAGCTGAGCAGTTGTTAACCCTTTATAGCCTGTGCCCATACTGCAACATCACAGTGCCTCTAGACTTGTGGCGCATTGCTTTTTTATACCACCAGCTCAAGCATGTATTTTTATTATGTGAGAATTTAACACAAACAAAAAACTAGTTTCTACAGTGCTTATACATTGTGAAATACTGAATCAAATTTCAACTGAAATCCTATACTAGGAAGATATACCTAACCAAAAAAGCAAAGGTATTATGAGACTAAAGTCCAGTTTATCAATCCGGAGCAAACTTGGGTTACAGCAATAAGGAGCACTGATAAAAACTACAGCCATTTTCCACAAGTCACCAGAGATTTACACCAGAGATTTATTTCTGTCCTTTATTCAAGACTTCCTTCTTTACATTCTCCCTTGGAGGAAAAACATGGATACGGGTCCTTGGAGAAAAAAAGAAGGTCCATTCCCATAGCAAACTGTTCATCCAGCCCTTGAAGTTCTGTGGTTGCAGTGACTGCATTAACTCCAGACTGGTGCAGAGCATGAAGAACTGGAAGGAAAGCAGCAATGTCTCCATGTGACACATGGAGTTAAGCTAAATCAGTAGATTTTTCTTTGTGTCTCCGCTTCACGCATTCTAACATGCTTATATTGAAGAAGATTGATTCAGTTTATATGTGGGATCCAGATAATTGGAACAAGAACCAGAATCTCTGGGCATTTAAAAAAGAAAATCTCACCAGCAGATGTTTACAATACACACAAATACGATATCACTCCTCATTCATCACCATCCACACACTCGCCAATTGTTCTCCCTTCATTTTCACAAACAATGGAAGATTCTCCTCCACAACAAAGAAATGTAAAAATAGCTACTAGGATGTTTTCTGTGTCCAGGAAAAACAAAGAACATCCACACTCTGAAGCCACTTTCAGACTTGAAGGGATTTAGTGACAATATTCCAGACTATTTATTTAAGTAGTATACCATATAAAGTATTCCAGAAAAAATAATTTGACTACATGGCCACAAAACACACTTCATTTTTAAAATAAACCTACAATTATTTGGAAATTTCATTGAACATTTCCTTAGTTACCATAAAAATCCAGAGTCAGAGTTGAAGCGTTTCATTTTTGTGTTTCACCAAGAATATCTGCAAGTCTTAATCCATTTCATAAAGACTTATTAACAAAGCCATTTTTTCATTCAAGTAAAGGGCAACCAGTTGATTGCACTGTCATGCTGTTGTGAGGGCAAAATGATGTTGAGTAAGAAAAAGGGAAATTATATACTTAAAGAGTGAAATGTGACTGCTTGTCAAATATAGTATTGGTATACAGAGTATACAGCTGTATAAACATCTGGAAAAGCAGTGGAAAGCAAATAGAAACTGCATGTGTGTTTAACAGCATACTTGGGGACAGGGGAGGAGGAATCTATCTGGGCAGGCAGGTGACCCCAATTATCAAATTATCTTTCCCATCTTAAATTCTTATTCTAGATTCCTGAGAGTCTAAAGCATTCAGACTTGACAGCGTTGATCTGGCTTCTTCATCTTCCCATTTAATGCAGAATTACCATACATACTCACAGTCTGTGAAAGCTGTCGAAACTTTGTATGAGCGTTGGTACGATTGCAAAATTCCTGCTCTTTATGAAACAAACACTCCACCTGTACAATTAAAGGAGGCAAGCCACATAACACCTTTCTGGAACTATTAAATGAAATATAAAAGCTGTGAAGTTGGAATACCAAGAAAGGAATAAAAGTGCTAATTTGGTCACATAGAAATTATCCTGAAATAATTACCAATCTTAAAGGAAACTTCCACATGTAAACCACCCACTAAAATTATGTATTTTATCAAATTATCTGTTTCCTTTCCATATTCACAGCAGCAATACAGTATTGCTTGAATCATCCATGATAATGATGCAAAAAACTGTACTATTGTACAAGGGGTCAATAAGTTTTGGTGATGATGTGGGTAAGAGCAGGCCATGTTCCTTCATTAAACTTACTGATCACATAAAGGCACAATCACAGAATGGTTTGGGTTGGAAGGGACCTTAAAGATCATCTAGTTCCATTCTCCCACTAGACCAGGTTGCTCAGTGCCTTGTTCAGCCTGGCCTTAACCACCGCCAGAGAGGGGGCATCCACAACCTCTCTGGGTAACCTGTTCCAGTGTTTCACCACCCACACCGTAAAGAATTTTTTTCTTATATCTAGCCTGAATCTCTCCTCTTCCAATTTACATCCATTATTCCTAGAATATGGGATCTAACTGCATCTCCAGAGACAGCCTGAGAGGGATTCTGCTCTGTGATGCAGTCACTAAGCCAGAACTGGAGAAGCTAGGCCACCTTTGCTCTCTGGGGCCTCTACTCTAATACCAACATATACACTACCCATATGCAAAGGTCCATGGAGCTCAGATGCCTTCATTTTCATAGCAGCTCCATGCAGCTCCATATAAGAAAAGTGCCACAGTGGATAGAAATTTTGGGGTTTCAAGGAGATGAAAAGGTCACTTTTGAGAAGTCACTGCCATGCATAAAGAGCAGCTGATAAAGAGCAATACAAGAACAATGGGCAAAGGGAGTTTTGAAAATGGCACTGTCAGACAAACAGGAAAATTTAAGGAATTAGAAATGATAGGGCAGAGAGGACAGCTGAGTGGTAATGAAGATAAAAACAAGAAGTTTGTATCTTTCATACTGAAAGATGAAGATTCCAGGACAGCAATATAGGAAGTTTATGATTTAGTGAAAGCATGTTGAAATGACTGATTCAGCTTGGCATGTGGAGTAGCATAAAGATGGTATGGTAGTTTATACAAGACTATGAACTCTCTGAAGGACAGCTTACACTGCATGGCAAGGTTTCATAAGCATTCTGTAGTCCTAACTACAGAATAAGAGTTAGAGAACGAGTTGGATGTTTCAGCCTTAGCAATGGGTAAGTGCTTAAAACAGTAACAAAAAAATAGGTTAAAAAGTGATTGAACTTGAGTTTGTTGTATCAATATGACAAGACTTCATATTTCACCCAAGGTCTTGTCAAGACTAACAATACATAGGAATGAGATTAGGCAAAATATAGCTGAATCAGCTTTGGTACATCAATTGGTCATCAAATTCTGGAATTGTCTGGGTTGGAAGAGACCTTAAAGATCATCCAGTTCCAATCCCCTGCCCTGAGCAGGAACACCTCCCACTACAGCAGGCTGCTCAAAGCCCCATCCAGCATGGCCTTGCATGCTTCCAGGGATGGGGCAGCCACAAGTTCTCTGGGCAACCCATTCCAGTGTTTCACCACTCACATCATGAAGACAACAGATGAAAGAAAAACTTCAACCACTTCAATTTACTAACATTTGGATTTGCAATTTGTTCAACTAATATTTTTTATCCATTTCATATCCTTTGTTACTGTTAGACTCAAATTAGTAAGCTATTTGAACATCTTCAGTAAAAGGTAAAATAAACAATTAACCAAATTTGGTTTCCAGACACAATGCGTGCAGATACTGCACTTTTTCATCTGCAGAGAAGATTCAGTTATCTGAAATGTTCATACCCATAAGCTGTGTATCCATAGAGTTTGAAGTAGCTTCCAACATACTTCAGATCTGGAGAACTGCAAGTACTCAAAAGGTTTGTGTAACTTGTCATACCTTTTCATCATACTTTGACAAATTCCAGCACAAACTGCAGTGATACATGAGCTAGCTCAAGCTTGTTTTTCAAAATCATTGTTCAAAAAAACCTCAAAAGGTCCTTGTTTTGGATTTAGCTACACTAGCCAGAAGTGAAAAGGTACTCACATTTCATATCAATAATACCAAATCAGTGCACCTGTACAACACCTCTCTTCAAAAGTGACTGTGCTCATTTAAAATGAGTTCTATCTCCTCTTGCTTTGAAATAACTAAACCTTTAGAGCCTTTCATTCCCAAAGGCTTCAAAAGACTTCTGTAGCCAAATTTTCAGTCACAGTCTTATCTCCAGGTTTTACAAGCCAAACTACATATTCTCAACACAGCAAAACATAAATTATTCATTAAAACCTTGACAGCCAATTTCTGTTCTCACAGGACTAAAAATACCCATATGCTGACTTCATCAGTAGCTGATTTTTTTAGTCTTGTAATTGAAATTTTTGTTGTACTCCATTTAATCTTGTGGTAGACAGATGAAAACCAGTAAGGTAGAACACCTGGGATCACAGTTTTCCATTGGAACTCTGAAATACATAATACACTTCAAGTTTACAAGCAAACACTAGTCTGAAGAGAGAAAGAAAACATGAAAAACATTATTAGAATGCAAATATTTCGGAAGACTCCAAGGCCTGAGAAGAACACTAGATCAGAATATAGGCTGCTCTTAACTTGATGATAAAAATCACTCATTTACCCACTGTGACGACTTTATTCCATGTTGGCCTAGCTCCCTCTAGATCTTTAATGATCTATTCTCAATAGGAGATTTGTGCTATAAAGGGAGATGAAATATAACCTTAAAAGTCAAATGTATTCTGAGACAGACACCACAAGCGCAATAGAGACAAAATGACAGTAGGAGGGGCAGGCTGAGTGACACGCCACCTGCCCATCCCAGGCAGAGGGATTAATTTCCACCACCGGGGTTGCTAGACCAAAACTTGCCTCGGTATCCAAGTTCAGATGTATTTTTAGTCTTTGCAGTATTACTGGACTATAAAAGGATTTTGCTCTAATAGCTTTTTATTAATAACACAATATAGAATTATCAGCATTTCTATATGCAGATGCTTAACACCCTAAAAGCAAAATTTTTATGCAAGTAAAGAACAATCACAAAATCTCATGAACTTTAGTTAGTCCATGATCTGAAGAACTTGCACACTGAAAAGGACCACATAAGCACCAGGTCAAGAAGGGTCCTTGGCACACCAGGTTGTGAAAAGAAATCAGGTGGCAGGAATGATCAGAGGATGAAAAGGGCTCACAGAAGAATCATGCAAAGGAAACTGACCCAAGCTTCCAGTCACACACCATAATAGAGACCCAGCCCCATGTTGTGAATGCTAACAGTACGATGACTGGGCTGATCAGGTCTGATTTAGCTTTGCTCTTTCATGTCACCATGGTATCTGGGGGCAAATTAAAATCTCATACACACAATGATGCATATAACACCACAGAGTTCTTTATGCCAAAATGTCTTGTTCTGCAGCTTGCAGACATGACCAGGGCCAACCCAACCCAGGGGGGAAATGGAAAGCTGTAAAATCACCTGAGTCAACCACAGAGAAACAAACTCCCTACCTCAACTGTTCTATTACTCCAACTACCTTAGTAAAATGCAATCCCAGGTGCCACCTAAGAGTCCCTACAAGTCTCTTGTTCCTTTAAAGGAAGGTGATTTTAGTTTGCTTGGGTTTTTTTAATAACCAAGCTAAGCCTCCAACAGTTACTACATGAGATAAAGGATCAAATTACTGTCTGAAATTACTGTAATGAAATAAGATAGTCTGCCCAACAAGATGTGAAGAACTTTATTTTACAGTACTGCAGCAGCAGTGCAACTACAGCTTGGGATACAGAGAAAGCAATTTTTGATTGAATGTGATTTTGTTAACATTTGGCTCATTCCATCCAACAGATTTGTTCTACTCTCACTGCGGCAAATTAAACCTCATGAAATTTGTATTCTTTCATGTAAGGTACAGCTACAGAGAAACAGACCTGAACCAATTACAGTACTGAGGATTGCCTCCAAAATCCCAAGGGACACACCTGACTGATACTGAGGAAGGGGAAACTTATTCAGAAAATGTAGATTTTGCAAAGCAGCATTTAAAATAGCAGACACAGCAGAAGTTCCATCTTTTGCAAGTGTGGTAGTCCCCGATCATCTAATGTTTTTCTGAGCATGCAAAAGCTACAGGAAAAGACAGCTACAACAAACAGTTTTGGTTTTTTTTCATTCTTTCTTTAGGCAACACTTCTGCAAGAGCTGTTTCAAACAAAAGCCCCACCTCATAAGACCTAGCAATGAACACAGAAAGTAAAGCAAGATGAAGCAACACTATGTCTGCCCAAGAGCATCTCCATATTTATAAAGTAAAATATATTTGTCGAATTTTATCTGTATTTAATGTAGGCTTAATATAGCTGTAATAATTATATATTCTATAATTATATTCATCATTATTAAAAAATTAAATCCACTTCTTTCATTCAGTGGAATTATAGAAGAGAAATACAGTTCCAGAGTGAAACAGCAAAGTCTCTTCTCCCAAAAATCTTCCCAAAGAACTTATCCCTCCTATATCAATTTTAGCATAGGATTTTACCACCCTAGTAACCATGGGGCAAGATCCATAAGCAGAAAGAAAACACTGATGGTTTGGGAAGGAACTGAGAATGAAAGCTGTAGCTCAGCCATAAACCCATCTTCATTCATTCAGCATTCAGAAGGCACCTAACAAGGTTAGTGCTGCTTAGGAGTCAGGTGCAATTCCTCTGAACTAGCTCCCAGAAAAAGTGATGATTTCCATGATCTGGAAACTTTGCTGAAGCTTTTTTTAAATATGCTATTTCAGAAATGCTACTTTTTCTTTAGTTCTGTTTTGTTGGTTTTTTTGTTGTTTTTTTTTTTTAAAGTTATATTCCTAATTCTCACAGCTGTGGAATAAATTGAAAAGACAAAGCACCTGTTCCTGAAGTATGCAAGAAACAAAATCAACGTAAAAAATATTTTTCAACTAATCTCACCTAAATGGATGAAAACTATTGCCTTATGTTTAAACTGGATGGACAGAAAAACTAGATTATAGTGAACTAAAATCAACATAAATAAGCCATTCTTCTGGAGAAAACTTGTCCAACCCAAAGAATCTATGTGTACAGACAAGCCCTTTAAATCCCACCCTTAAGTTTTAATGAGTGCTATTAACGCATAGTTACTCTGTTTTAAAGAGTTGGCCAAACCTAACCATAAAGACTTGCTGAAATTCTTATCTTGGAATTGCAACTTGAATACTACAAATTCCTATTCCAAGTCTGAGTGGTTGACTTGTAATAATTAGAGTACTTTAGCAGAGACTTCTAACTTAAAACAGAGAAAAAATACTAAGCTGTTCCAATAAGAGACTAGGGCCTGCTCTTTCTGCCACCTGTCTGATGAAACATATGATGACAACAAAAAAGACTTCCATCTTTTACAAAGGAAAGCCACTAAAGGAGGATGACACACACTGACTGCAATTTCAATATTTTTTTGGATAGAAAAATTGTGTGCAGATCAAATATTCTTCTTAAGCAAATCACATGGTGATCAAGCAGAGAGGAGGAGGAAGGGGGAAGTATGACAGCTAAGGTAATCAAGAATATCAAATATTCAGAATAACTAGGAAGAAACACTCAAGTAGGACATACACTTGAAATAATTCACAATTTACTGTATTAAATTTGTATTATAGCAAATACTATTCACAGGTTTATATAATTTTCACAGAGCAGATATCTTTTTTTTTCTTTTTTTCTTCTTTTATCCCCTGTTCATGCTTATGGCTTACTTATAAGTCAATCTTGTTGCTGACTTTTGTTTTCTCAAGTGCAACAACACAACCCCGAGGCAAATAAAGTTACTTAGATAAAATCAAACTAATATGCAAGTTCTGCAGGCACATTAAGAGCAGTAGAAAATAGAGAAAAAAGAAAAGTGGGGATGAAGGGAAGACAAACTGTGCATGTTCTATAAAACCAAGTGCTGCTTTTATGAACAAAGTTATGTTCAGCACTGCAAACCCCTTGGGTTCAATTCTGTCCCTCAAAAGGGTAAAATGACCTTTCCATGTTGCCTAGCAGGAAGACTGAAACTTCTTCATCTGACTTTCAACCAGGCATGGAAGAATCTGAATATATGGCTCCCCTCTGGACCCCTGACAAGGAGACAAGAAAAACCCCCATTGTACAAAGATTGCTTTCTGACACTCATAAAGGCTGCTGTAAGGAAAAAGAATTCAGTAAGGAAACTGAACGTTCTCCACATCCAAATATTTCATTACATTTTCTAAGGGTTTCTACTAGAGATAGAGATGGGAGGTATCAAAAAAGAGCAATAAAAACTCCAGAGTGTTATCAAAATTACAGAATTACAACTAATACTTCATGACATGATGTGGAGAAAGTTTTCATGATTTTTTGTTCTGTTTCAGTTTTAAAGAAGTCTTATCTTGCAATTGCTAATTGATTTTTAACTCCCTAATAAATATTCTGAATAAAGATGGAAAACAGAAAACAAAAATTAAATGTCTTTTGAGTTATAGCGAAGAATTAAGTTAACAATATTTGGAAAACAGAAACTGTCAACTGATTTTTAGCTTTCTGCATATTGACCTCAAGCTAGAACAAACACTGAAGAGCTCTGAAAGGACAAAGCCATTCTATATTTGAATTTTACATTCATTTTCATGTTACAAAGCTACTGTCTGTGGCTTATGAGCATGGTGACAAAATACAAAACACAGCATTCCCCAGGTCTCAGAAATAGCACAAATTGTACAAATATTTGCACTTTTAATGGGAAAAAACTCCCTGATTTTGAATTTCTCTTCGTTTTGCAGCATAAAAAGGGGAGTTTTGGAGATAGAGATCAACTGAAGGTAAAAACGCATGCACTTGGTTGATTTTGCTTCTTGAGCTAGGTCGTGCTCACTAGTCAGACCTAGTTGACTGATCATGGTGGTTCCATATGTGACTCTGAATCTCCTCACCCTGTAATGGAGAAGAGCACTTGCCCCTAAACAGGGCAATGGTAATATAGTCTGTTCTCATTTTCACTAGTGTTTCACTGGTATTTTGTTGTGATAAATGCCTAGGAAAACTCTTCAGCTGATTTTTCAGACAAGTATCAAGCTTAACAGCATGCAGAAATAAAAGTATGCAGATAGAGTCTACTTTTAAGGGAAAAACACACTTCAGAATCACACAGCTTCACTAAAAATATAACATAAGGGAGGAGAGGAACTTCAGAAAACTCCTTATGATAAAAGACACGTCTGTGCTAGGTCTCTAGTTTTGAAGTGTAAAGCTTCTACAGGTGCTGCTTGAAACACATACCTGTGAAGAGAAAGCTATTTTCCAGAAAGTGCTTTGGTTGCCTACTTGCCTCCTGAGGTGCCAAATGTGTATGAAGTGGGAGCTAAAGGATTCAAAACTTGATCACCCTCTCTGTCTCATCAGGCCCATGTGTTTGATTTTGGTAAAAATGCTCATCAGACCATAACCATGGGAGAGATATTTTGCCTCTGGGCAGTTCAGTCTTGGTGACTGCAAAGCTGTTATTACAAGGATGGTGGTACTTTCCTCTTGTGAATCACAGTCATCTCCGAGGCAACAGTAAATAATGAAGTCTCGGTCTTGGTATCAGTGAGGTTAGCAGAGGTATTCCCCTTCAAATGCAGGATCTGATGTTTGGACTGTAGGTTTTTAAGGAGAAAGAAGCTTGCAAAAAGGTAATTATTAGTATTAATACTAATATTATTTGAACTGTTCAGTATTTAGTCAGATAACAAAATCCTTATGCCTCACAGTGCACATTTAGGCAACTGTCATGTCACTGAAGCTATGCCAGTGTAAAACTGATAAACATAGAATGGTTTGGGTTGGAAGGGACCTTCAAGATGATCTAGTTCCAACCCCCTTGCCATGGGCAGGGTCACCTCCCACCACACCAGGTTGCTCAGTGCCTCATCCAGCTTCTCCTTAAAGACCTCATCTTCCCCCAATCTTCTGGATAAGGACCACAGTCCAGGTTCAGCTGAAGGAGGTAGGGCCCCTATACTAGAGTTAAATCATTACTTCCTTCCTTCTACTGGCTTTGTGACATAAGCATGGAGAAAGAAGGAAACAAGGAGTGTCGCTTTTGGCACCAGGATTTTCTGGGTTTTCTTCATATATCTTCCATTACAATAAAATGCCATCACTAGTCATCGTATTTGGTACCTCACAACACTGGCTGCTCTTAAAAATATGCATTTCTGGTTTTATATGATAGAAATCCTCTTCTGCATTAGAAAAGGTAGGATTTTGACTTGAGTGGTAACAGAAGTAGTTTTGGCACTCTAAAAAGCAATAGAAGAAACGCTACTAAATAATGAAAAAAAACCAAACAACCTTATGAATTTTAAACCTGTTTTTTTTTTTTTAAGATTTTGGCATTTGAAAGTCAGATTCCCTTCAGATCACAGGAAGCTGAAGCAATTTCGAACGAGTAATGGAAAAAATCTCCCAAATGCAACTTCCAGTAGGTTCAAGTTACATGACAAAAAGAATGTTTGCCCCAGTTTATACATGGTATATTTGTAAAAGAGGACAATGTAAAGCTGAAGTTCTGAAGTGTGCAGGGCTTGGCTGAGTACATGTCCATTGGTCGTGATAGGCAAGACCTGCAGTGGCAGGTACTTTGGAACCAAAATCATTGAATTCCCCTTCTGTAACAACTAAAACAGGCGGTGATGGAAGACATTAGAGAAACATTGGATATTTTGTTATTATTATTAACTTTATCTAAAATGAGGACTTTACTATGCAGGGAATTTGAATAGCAGGGGATGTGTGAGGTTTTGTAGCCTGCACCATGGGGCAGATTTAGTACACTTATTAAGCATTTGAATGAAAAAAACATTATAGTAAAAGCATTAAAACCAACTGATGAATGCAAAAAGATTAAGAGATGAAACTTTCACTGATATCTCTGTCAGTCTTACTACCCAAGTTCTGAATCTCTGAGCTGTAATGCAGTATTTTTAAGACAGTACTGAAAAAATGAAATGAAAAATGATGGGTTTATTCTTATGTTTGAAAGGAGAAGTCCTCTGTTTTAACTGCTGGAATAGCAGAGGATGCTGTCAGACTTAGGACTTCAGGAGACTGTGGCTAAAATGATCACTAAACTTGCCCTGAGGTAATGGTCATTGTTAAACTTCCATGGGCTGAATTGACAGTTGCCCCCAAAAGAAATTTCTGTTGATCTAATGGTTTACAAGGAAAGTAAGACCTTCTACATATTTCAGATCACTCCTGTAGCTTCATTTTAGTCTAGATAATAAATATATTCCATGCACTATGTGAAATTATTGCTAGGACCTGACACAGAAGAGGAAGAAAAAGGCTGACTGCTATAGTCCTTGGATAGCATTGAATGTAAGTCACGGAGTGCAAAGATCTAGTGCTGACCTTATCAAAGGAGAAAACAGTGTAAAAAATATATGATTCTTCTATTGCTTTTATGTAAGAGCATGAAGGGAAAATTTACTTATGCCTGGAATGGGGTAACACATTTCATTTTGTCATTTTTGGCCTGGTTTGTTGTTGGTTTACTTCTGTTGAGTAGTGATGCAAGTCCCTCAGTTTCAGTGGTGATCTAACTTTGCTAAAAGAATTGTGTGGCTGCAAGGTACGCCCATCCATATTCTTTCGATGTTTACATTACAATATTGCTTGGAGAGGTGGGAGGTGAGGATTGAATGTGTGTCCTTTGCAAAAGAAACAAAGTGCATGGGTATGTGTGACATAATGGGATAAAAAGACAATTAAAAAGAGAAGTAAATTTGTCAGGTTTTAATGTAAATCATGCTTATGAAAAAGCAGGGTTTGAACCAAGATTATCTTTCTTGAATAGAAAAACTAAGTATGCGGTAAAATTTTGACTTTCCAATTTAACCATTTCTCTTCGTGTTGACAAGAAAAGGATCTGTTTTCTGTAAGTTCTGTTGATCAATATTTTTTATCACAGGGACTAATGTTAGAAGATAAATAGGTTGCATTGATATCAAAATTCATATATTCATCTGTGGAATGTCATTAGATGTTTAATTTGTAACTTTAAAATGTCTCTTACTAAGGACATGTTGCCAGTGACTCCTAGCTGCTGATATGGCACATCCAAGAGGGAGAAAAGGCTGGACAGTGCATTGCTACCAAAACAAGTAACCTAATAGCAAGATAGAAGCACCCGAATTAGACAGAAAGAAGCACAGCAAAAGAGTGCAAACTAGAGTCCTATAAAGTGAAGCAGACAAACTTCAAACAATCATCTGAAACAACAGCTAAGCAACATAATTATATATAATCACCTACTCCAGACCATGAGTCATAGGATCATAGAACAGT